>WEIU01020664.1:215223-299607 GCA_013389925.1 Aegithalos caudatus | reverse complement strand
CTTTTCCTTTTCATTCTTTGGAGAGGTTGGGTATTGGGTTTTTTCCTCTTGTTCTATCTTAGTTTTAATCCTTCTTACCCTTTAAGTGTGCTCTTTTAATTTCCTCCTTTCCCTCTTTTTGCCCTTATTCTTTGAAAGCATCTTTTTCTTATTAAGTCATTTAACCTTTATTAGACCATACCATGCCACTTCATCCTAGTTACTACTTAGTCTTTTATTCTTTTTTTCTCTTTTTTTAAAGGACTCTTTTCATATAATTCTCTCCTTGTTCAGGCTTCCTACATCCCCTTCCTCATTCCCTTTGTTGTTCTCTCCATGGGACAGGTATATCTTATGAAAAGGTGCTTTGTTCAGAATGTATCTGCCTTGGGGCAGCTATTTAATGAAAAAATCAGCTTCCACCCCATGCTTCTATCCCTCTGAAGCCCGATGCAATAAATGCCAATTACAGTTCTACATAATTAAAGTAACCATGTCATATTTCTTTTTTTAATATTGGTGTCTTCACATTAAAGGAATGGAATGCTATGTAACGTGCATGTTTTTTGAAACAAAAAAATAAGAATTTTGTTTCTAATCCATATTACAACTTGTAATCTAGAATTTTCTTTAACCCTTCTTTTCTGTTTTGAGAATAGTCCAGACATCTGTAGAAGGGTCAGCAAGAACACAAACATGAATACTTAAAAGTGTAGTTCCTTTACAACTGGGGATGAAAACTAACATCCTGCCTGCTTCTGATCCTTCTTACCCTCTTGTGGCAGGAAAGCTATTAGAAGAGATGAACATTGATCAAAAAAACATGCAGTATTTTCTCTTGATGGCTGCTTTGGCTGTTGGGGGAATTTGCAGCTGCAGAGAAGCCAGAAGATACAGAAAAGTATCAAACTCATGTGGTTTTAACAGAGCAGGATAATCTTAACCTTTTGGGTGGTAGGCTACTCATCTGCCCCAGGGAACTGAAATGCTCCTGGATACCTTAATAGCCTTACAAGAGGATTAAAAGCAGAAATCATTGAGATGTTAGTATTGGTAATGGCACTAATTTCCCAAAATGTGACCATTTTTGCTGTAGAGGGTAGCTGGTTTCAGACTTCTTGGTGAGATGCTTCCACTTGACCTGAAATATTAGAGTCCTTAATGTGTGAGTTTTATATGAAATGGCTCTTTACACTCACTCTGTGAAAGTTAACGTCTGGATTTGTGCTTTTCTCCAACAATTTTCTCCATCTTTTTTATTTCCACTTTATACAGTTTTGTATACCTGCTGTTAATGCACAATATTGTGTAAACGGCTAGATTTTAATAGCTGAAGCTGACCATTGGTGAAGAAACAAATATTTTACAGAAATAAGGATTTTATTCCCCCCCAAATGTTGTTAATATTATTAGATTATATTTTAAAATTAATATATTTAACAGACAAATGTCGAGTTCGGAATTTCAAATTTCTCTGAAGAAATTAATGATATAAATGAACTACTGACAGCAGTATTGGTATCTGTAGCAGTATTATATCTCTGTAGTGTTTTGTGCTCACTTCATCCCATTAGAGAAAGGATTTTTTGTTCAAGAGGTGAAAGGCAGTCAGCAAGCAGGACTTCAGCAGAAGTGCAGTGTATGAGAATGCTTTTTGCATAAGTGGAAGGACATAATATTAGAGTGGTATCAGGATGTGATTGCAGTGACAGTGACACGGTTGTGTCTGTGTGTGAGATGAATGATTAACTGTTGGACAAAGGACAAAAGAGTTTTAAAGTGCTCGAAAAAACACGCAGCATTTTACCTACTGTATGGAAGCTTTTACCAAAAAAAAAAAAAAATTACCTGTCTGGACACACACCCCCTGCCTTAGTGACTCACATCACACACAAGTGAGATCACACCTGAGGGTGTTAATCTACCCCTGAAGGAATGTGTGTCCACAGAGAAAGCTCAGGTGCATTTAGTCCTGGAATTAATTCAAAAGTTACCTCCCAGCACCCCAGCTGGTTGTCAGCAGCATCTGAGGGCCCTGAGGTGCCTCCCCACCTGCTCCAGGTGCACAGTGCCCTCAGCCATGCACCCTGCAGACATGAGCGTGGCAGCCCTGCAGAGCAGCCCTCGGCTGTGCTGGTGCTTTCCAGAGGGCTCCAGCGGTCACAGGGAGCGAGCTGCCCTTCTAATGCCCAGTGGATGAACTTCCATGGCATAGATGAGCAATCCCAGGATCTCTCCAAAGCTCCTGTGGTGTTGTTGGGACCAGTCTACTTTAAAGGAAAGAAAATACAGGCAGTAAAATTCTGAGGCACCCTGTAGTGCCATCGATAGGGAAAAAAAATCCAAACCAGAAAAAAAAAAAAATGCAGAATTGCTCTTTGAAGAAAATTTTACAAACAAGACAGCTGCTGCTTTTATGTCCTAGGACAGTTGTTCCTCTCGGGTGCCTTTGTCCTTCCCTTTTTCTCAATTTTGTTTTGAATACCTTTCACCATTCTTTCTTCAGTATTTTATCATTCTCTTGTATGCTAGTAGAAACATCTTTAACATGTCTGAGTGCTTGTGTCTGCCTCTGTACTTTGTTTTTTCCTTTTTCAGATTTGAATTTTTAAGGGACTTCAATGCATAGGGGCTTTTTTATTTAAAGGAAGGAGGGGAATACATTCATTACTTTTCTTAAGGCACAAGAAAGTAACTTATAATTTTTTTTCATCTTCTGTCATATTTTAGAGACTTATGAGCATTTTACTTGTGATTATATTATTGGTTTATCAGTCCAGTAATTTCTCTATCATATATCTCAACCATATTTTCATATGTTCAGTATGCCATTGTTACATGTATGATGCAATAAAATTCTGTGCAACAGAAAAATGTGAATTACCCAGGGTATATTGAGATTTACAACGAATCACTTAAAGAACTGTGGTGAAAAAAATAAGTAGTAGTTTTCTCATTATTATAACCCCTCAAACCTGGATGGCTTTGTAATTTTTATTAGTTATAGATATTTTCTTCTGTAGTTTGCTTACTTAGTGTATATAGAAAGCAGACACACTGACTTACAGAAATAAATACCTTGTAAGGGAAAGACCTTACAAGAGTGTAATTTCTGTTTGTTAATACAACATTTTGAACTGATTAATGAGTCCAATATAATTTTCTATCTCTGAACTAATAGCTTGAGTTATTTTTTCCAAGTTGTTCATATTTTATTGGCTGTTTATTTTCTATTACATTGCTTTTCAGATTTATGAAAAGTACTTGTAATTATCATATCCTTCATTTGATGCAATGAATATATTTTACAGGACAGCTTTATGCATTCAGTGTTACATGTTTTGTTTTGCAGCTGAAGACCAATTTCTTAATTGCTCTTGTGCATGCAGTTGCTTTGAGGTCTTTTTCTAAGCTGCTGTGATTTTTGCATTTACATGTTAAGCATGTGTGATGTGGGACTAAGTCTATGATATTACAAGTTAAAAGTCTTAAGCAAACTCTCATTAGCTACTCTTGTAGTTTTGAAGATTGCAACTTGCCATTGCACCATATACTTGCAATTGAATTTTAAATAATCATTTCTAGGTCAAAACCCAATAGCTGTTAGCATAAAAGCAAAATGTTTGTGGAAACTTTTCTGAACTGTTAATTGTAATTTCTGTAGTATTTCTATACTGGTAGGAGCAAGAGCAAGAAGGGAATACTTTTCTGCCTGGGGCTTTTGTGATCATATACCATAGAGATAGGAGCTGTATACAAATCTAACTTTGTCTTTTATAGACAGCACTTTGTGTTTAGTCTGAACCTAGTGATTTTAAAACATCACTGTAGGAGTCATTTTTCTCTTGCAAGTAATAAACATGCCACATCCTTAAAAGACAAAGTGTGAGACATAGCTGTAATTGCTCAGTTTTGGTGCCAAGAATAAGAGGTTTGAAGAAAGCTTAGCACCCTTATCCCTAGGGAGATGTAAATTATCACAGGCAACACCAGACACAGTAACTTCTCACTTGTGTTTTGCTAAACAATAAGGACATGTCACAAGTATAAAAGATATTAATAAAGTAATAAAATGTATTCCTGACATGTATTTATGTTTTTATTAGCAGTAGGTTTGTATGTATATGCACAAATACCTAGAGTATGGTGTAAAATATTCATATTCCAAGAGCTGTAACAGTGCTGCGCATATCAAACACAATATGATTTATTCTTGATTTTGTAAGAGCAGGTGTCACTCTTAGAGCTGTGCTCCTCACTGTATTCCTATGTGAATGCAAAAAGAATTGGGGGTGAAGGGGGACCTTACTACTGTAGTAGTAGTGAGACTGAACCTAATACGTACCTTTCTTGAATGTTCTTTCTTGATGTTTACTTTTCAAGTAAGATTTTATTTGCTCAGTAATAATTCTTGTATGTGTTTCCTTGTTTCCACCAAAAAAAAAAAAAAGTAAGTAAATACAATAGAGGAGTGGTGGATATGGTTAAGCTCAGGCCTTAATTAAATGGCCTAACGTATAGACACTGAGGATACTTTAAATGGGGACAAACCCATCTGCATAGAAACTAGTCTGCTATTCTCTCCTCAGTTTGTGTGCACAAACTGAAGAACTCAAAATGCATCTCTGTTTAGTGAAAGTTGTTTCTGATGTGGACAGCTTAAGAACCAGTAACCAGAATTACTCTGTTTTTATCGGTATGAAGAAACCCGTTTACGACTACTGGTATTAGCAAAAGCCTTCACCATTAAACAAACTAACTGAGCACTAACTGTAGGGGAAGTAAATCTGGCATCTTTGCATATGTTCAATAAAGATCTGTACCAAGTACAATGCAATTTGGAGTATCTGGAGAGTTTATCATGTCAAAGGAGTTCACACATGCTGTTGTACGCAAACCTGATGAATTGACCAGCAGGGACTAGGAGAACTGACATGAGATTAGCTGTACATGTAACTGTTTTAGAAAAAAACACTAGCATGAGCAGCTGCACATGAGCCATCAAATTTATTTCTTGGGATTTCCTAAAGAAAAGGTAGCATAATCTCTCACTTCAGTATATGAGTCATTTATTTTGATGGCCCAAATGATTTTCATCTGTATTATTCTCACAGTGTGACAAATATTCAGTAGTGCCCCCATGGCCTATATTTGGGTGAGGATTGAATATAAACAGTCATAAAGCAGGAATCATGCCTCTGGCAGATATGATGTTTTTCTGCAATTTAGTGTTTTGGAGACATGATAAATAATAATCAAATGGCATTTACTTAAAGAAGCTACAAAGCTCCTACTGGAAAGAAACAATGAACAAGATTTATATCAGGTCTCTGAGCTTGAATGAGGCATGGGCCCAGGGGCATTGCAAGTGTCTTCATTTTATATACTTTCCTACTAGTCTGACTCACCCCCCAGGTTATTGTCAGAGCTAGTCAAAACCAGGACATATTCGTCCATGTGGCTGGCCAAGGGTGGACTTTCTGCATTCCAGCAACCTCGGTCATCTGGGTTCTAGAAAAAGTATATCCATTGTGATTCATGGGATAAGGATGTAGGTTTCCTGTATCTAGACTTCCAGCATATTGAGGCTGGTGATTGCATGTCATGGTTTAACCCCAGCCAGAAACTAAACATCACACAGCCACTTGATTATTTCCCTATCCCTGCAGGATGGGGGAAAGAGAATTTGTAAGAGGAAATGGAGAAAACATGTGGGTTGATACAAGCAGTTTAATAGTTGACATAAAATATGAGAGGAAAAAACAACAGATATAATAGAGAGGAAGTAATTGAGAAGAAAATAACAAAGATAGAGATAAGTAAAGCCTATGAAAGACAAGTGATGCAAATGAAAAGAATTTTGCTCATCACCAGCCAACTGCTGCCTGTCCCTACACAGTGGCTTCCTAGCCAAACTTGCCTCTAATTTATATGCTGACCATGATACCCTACTTTATAGAATATCCTTTTGAGCAGTTTGGATCAGCTGTCCTGGCTGTGTCCTGGCCCAGCTTCTTGTGCACCCCCAGCCTCCTCACTGGTGGGATTTAGAGAGGAGTAGAAAAGGCCTTGCCTCTGTAAGCACTGCTCAGTGATAATTAAAATATCGCAGATTTATCAACACTGTTTCCAGCACAAATCCAAGGCATAGTCCTATACCAGCTACTGTGAAGAAAAGTATCTCTACCCTGGCCAAAATCAACAGATTTGCAACTTCTTATTCCATTTAAATCATGTTCAGAAATCAAAAATTTCTATACATCCTCATTAACCATGATCCCCATTAATCATGATATCATCATAAAACCATAGAACGTTAAGGGGTTGTAATGAATCCTAAAGATCATCTAGTGCCAATTCCTCCTGCCTTGGGCAGGGACACCTCCCACTAGATCAGGTTGCTCAAGGCCTTATCCAATTTGGCTTCAAACACTGCCAGGTTTGGGGCATCCACAGCCTCCCACAGCAACCTGTTTTGGTGTATCACCCTCAAAATAAAAAAATGTCTTCCTATTATCTAACCTAAATTTCTCCTCTTTTAATTTGTACCCATTACTCCTAGTCCTGCCACTACAGTTGCTGATGA
Organism: Aegithalos caudatus; assembly: GCA_013389925.1. Classification (NCBI taxonomy): domain Eukaryota; kingdom Metazoa; phylum Chordata; class Aves; order Passeriformes; family Aegithalidae; genus Aegithalos; species Aegithalos caudatus. The sequence goes on along the minus strand of WEIU01020664.1, from coordinate 293,042 downwards.
AGAGGTCTTGTCTGGCTTCCTTTAGGCCTCATTCAGATACTGGAAGGCTGCTATGAGTAATGCCTTGGGAAGGCTGACCTGGAACAGACTGGACAAAGCTAGAGAATATAGCAGATACTTATTGAAAGGCCTTTAAGGTTACACCTTGAGCAGTATAAGAGCCTGACCAGGGCTGCACCCAAGATGGACTTAAATGGTCACAAAATTGACAACCAGTCATGAGGTCTTACACTTTTGTAAGTTTTGGTCCATATGCATATTGGGGTTTAATTGTCAAATTACAGCTTCAGATTATAAAGTCCCATCCTTCTTGTTTTCTCTCTTCAGTCCACCATTGTTTATGCCTTTGGGTTNCTCTTCAGTCCACCATTGTTTATGTCTTTGGGTTCGAAACTTGTACCCATTGTCCTTGATCTTCAGCAGGAAAAGGATTTGTTTTGTCTACCTACTCTATGAAGAGAGCTTACTAGCACTAAATATGAGGCTCAGAACTATACCCCTAAGCAGCACAGAATCTGAAAAACATGAAAGCTAAAACTTAAGGCGTCATGAGGTCTCCACACAACCTTGTCTTCTCCAGGCTGAACTTTCTCATGCTGTCTTCAGTGCTCCAGTCCTCTTACCAGCCTCAGGGCCCTCCTCTGGACTTGCTCAAACAGTTCCACATCCTTCTTATGTTGGGGACACCATAACTGTACACTGCAGTCCAAGTGGGATCTTACCAGAACAGAGTAGAGGGAGAGACTCACCTCCTTTGAGCTGCTGGCCACGCTACTTTCGATGCAGCCCAGGGTTTGCTTGGCTTTCTGGGCTGCAAGTGCACATTGCTGGGTCTTGTTGAGTTTTTCATCAACTATCACCCCCAAGTCTTTCTCAACAGGGTTTCTCTCCACCCAGCCTGTAGGTGTGCCTGAGATTACCACAGCCCAGGCGTAGGGCCTTAGATACAGTATAGAGATACCATTGCTTTAGTCGAAGGATCACCCTGTGAAGTGTCTGTAAAAAGTCCATAAATATCCATAAATCTCAAGTGAGTTCATTCAGTCCATGACTTGGCGCTCCATCTGTTCTAGTGATCACTCAGGACAGGAGAGGGGAAGTGCTGCATGGAGGTGTTGAGCACAAAAGGCAACTCAGGTCTGGTCGCTGCTGCATTGCAACTGTTTCTTTTAAGGCTTCTTCTCTGTTGGTTTAGTTAGCTAATACTATAGTAATTCCTATTAAACACAACTCAGTTTATGAGGTACAGCAGTTCAGAGGTCTGTACATTTCACTCTGTACCCCTGGACCTTTTGTGCCAATTTATAGGGCTTAACATTGCAGTGAACTCCTCCCCTTGCTCCTAGTCTGGGTAGCAACAAGGGATTCCAGATACAGCAATTCCTATAGCATGCAACATAAATCATCATTATGTTTTCCCAGAGACTGGTGCATGATAGGGGATGTGATATGCTCCCTCAATGCCATGTCTCTATGAGATTGTTTTGGAAATTAATCCTGTTTTCTGATTGAGTTTTTTCAGGGGTGCTGTGTGTGACCATAAAACCTGCTTTTCAAGGTCACACAGTATATTTCCAACCATACAGTGTCACTTCCACCATTGTAAAGTAAGCACATAGTAAAACAGGTTTCTGGTAGTGTGGTATAATCTGCCAAGATTTCCCATATTATTTCAGTTTTCACCATCTATACCAAAAAGTTTAGCTGCTTTAGCTGCTTTACTAGTTTGATTATGGGGCGTGTTTGACATTCTTGAATGCCTGTGCAGTGGCATCAATACTTAAGTTCAGCCCTTTGGCCAGTAGCCCATCTATCTGTTGCATGCCTTCCTAAATGTCCTGATGTGTCATTAGCCCATCAAGCTATGAAAAATAGCCCACTCTTATGTTCCCAGTCCAGCTCAATCTGATCCACTTCAAAAATTTTTTCATGGAAAGAGTGATAAAGTACTGGAATGGTCTGCCCAGGGTGGTGGTGGAGTCACCATCCCTGGATGTGTTTATAAAAAGACTGGATATGGCACTTAGTGCCATGGTTTAGTTGAAGTGTTAGGGCATGGCTTGGACTTGATGATCTTGAAGGTCTCTTCCAACTTAGTCGTTCTGTGAATTCTGTGAATTCTAACAGCTTGGTTACGTGTTCATTCTTTCCATATTCTTCAGTGACTAACTCTGAGGTGAGCATCTTGTGAGGTACTTTTACAATCACATCTTCTACCTGAGCAACAAAATCTTGCCATAATTCAGCAGCCCAGAGGGATGTGTCACACCACTGTCAGTTGGCCTGCTTCCATTGCTGTAGCCACTGCCACAGAGAGCTTGCCATCATCTATGTGTCAGTACAGAGATAAAGTACTGGCCTCTTTTCTTGTCCAGCAATATCTAAAGCCAGCTTCACTTCAAGTCATTTCTGCAAACTGACTTGATTCACCTTGTCCTTCAGCACTTTTTGTGTCTTGTTCTGTAGGACTCCACACAGTCAAAAACAGTGTACAGTAGGTGTTTGGAAGATAAATCATTCTTTGTCTTTTTTAGAAGTTCTGTACAGCTAGAAAAGGTTCTGAATATAGACCACTGAACATGAAACCTCTTGAGATTTTCCATTTGTCTCTGAAGAATAGCATATAATACATGTAATGTGCCATGAAGAAGTCTATACTTAACAAAATTCAGTAGATCTTAAGCCAAATTTTACTGAGAGCTATAAAATATTTTGGAATCCATGCTTGAAGTTTGTGGTGTTATGGAAGGATATTGCCGTGCAAGCATCTTATTTTCTAACTGTTGTAGCAACTCAAAAATAGCTCTTAGTTTCTGTTCAGTATTTCAGTGGTATTCCGGGATTTGAAAAGTTTGAGGAGGGTATCTAAAAAGTCAGGTTTTACTTCTCAACATTTTAAAAAATTAAAAGAGCAATTTGATTCAATCATTATTATTAAATGATAACTAAAAGAGGAAAACTTGGAACTGAAACATACCTATTTAAAAATAAATATTCACACATACATGGCTCTACTCTGCTTTCATTGCCAGTTTAGGCTACAAGATTAATCAGTGCTTCTGTTATCTTGATAATCTGTCTGCTTGCTGTTGTAAATAACTTACACTTGCTGGTGAAGTTGCTGACAGCTATTTAGGCTTTCAGCTTTCAAAAATGCTCCTAATTGTACATGTTTGCGGCTTCTAAAAGGATTTGCTTATGAGGTAATTTTTGCAGCTAATGTACCTCAAAGTCTTCCTGTTTGTTTGTATTTATTTTCTTTAGAGTTGTATTTCCAATGTGTGGAAAGTCAATTCACCTGAGGTTATGAAGTGATCCAGTAGCTTTTCATGAAAAAATGTCACCTTGTTTGTGAGATTGATGGTTTGTCTTTGTGGAAGACAGGACATGCTCCTGTAATGCCACAGGTAACCCGTGAAACCTTGCACCTTGGGTAAGGATGTGCACATGAAATTTTCACACTTACACCTGCATGGAGCCAGGAAGTTGGGCTGCAGGGAAGTCTGTAGGGAGCAGGTGGGATGGGCTACATGTGCTTCCCTACCCACAGGTGGTGGAAACTTGACCTATATCAGAAAAAAATCTGGTATTATGAGTATCCCTTTCCATTCCACAATCTGGCAGCAGTATAGACAGAATACAAAGCCTACCTTTCCTCCACCTCTCTGCAAACACGTTTGTCTGTGCACTTCTCATCATAAATTTGGTCTGAGAGCAGAGGATATTTACACATAGAACATCTACCATTTCAAGAGCAGCAAAGAGCTGTTGGGCACATAATTGATTTCAGCATCAAGACCGCTGGACGTACAAAGGCTCTCGTTTGCTTGAGATCACACCACTGGCTATGCCAGGAATAAAAAAAGAGATTTCCTGACATGCTCTGCTGCGATCTTACCATGAAACAATTCTTCCTCCTGAAATGTTTGGTTTTAGCCCCCGGTGGTAGTTATAAAAGCATGTTAAATACCAGACTTCTCAGCTTGAGACCATCTGTTTCCCTTGCAATCATGTACCACCCCCACACATGGGTTCCTTGTCCCCAGTTTTGCGGTTTCAGCGGAAGACAAAAAGAAAGATATTTTCCTATATGATAATTTAGGCAGAAGACGGGAAACATGTTCAGGTGGAGAGGGTGTGATTGTGCTAGAAATAGAGGGTTTTTTTCCCCTCAAGTGGAAGGCAGGAGGCTTTCAGGCAGTCCAGTCATTCAGATCTCTGCTGGCTCTCTGCCTGTGTAAAATCTTGTCCCCCTTGACTGGAGCATAGCTTGCTTCATCAATCAGCAGTGTTACATGGTTAGCAAGCTGTCTTCGCAAGTGCTCTCCCAACATACCTACAAATGCTTTTGCCAAATTTGTTACTGGTGAAATGACAGCTGTTAGGTTTAAAGGGAGTTTACACACTTCCTCTACATTAAGTAATTTGAAACACAAATTCTGCATATGTAGAAATTAGGTTACTATTAGGAGGTTTCAGATCAATCTTTTTTTTAAGAACTAAATAGTATGTGGAATCTATAATTTTACTGGAAGAACATAAAGTTGTAATGAATCTTTTTTTAGCCTTTGCTTATTCCAGAAGCAGCAACATCTCTTTTGCTGCTGTGGATACTTGGAAGTCAGGAGCATCATGGAATGAATTCAGCCTGCATTTGCAAATGGTGTATGGGAGAATTCATCACATTTCACTGCACCCTGGTGGTGATATTCTTTGTGTTTATATGTGTGTATTTGCCATTGTTTCAGAAACTTTATTTTCAAAAAAATTACTTCAGTTCTGCTCTTCTGGGATCTCTTTGCGTATACTATCTAGTTGGCTATTTAAATCAAAGGGGATAGTAGTGAGCTGTGATTTCTCTACCTTTTATTGGTTCTGTCAATGTCTGTCTGAGAACTACAGCAGTGTTATTAAAAGGAAGAGCTTACTATGACATGAATCAGCCATGTTTTTTTAAGGAGCTTGGTTCAGTCAAGAAGCTGTAAAGTTTAGCTGGAAATTGATGTGAAGGATCATCTGCTGGAAACAGCTTTGTAGCAGCAACACAACTAGGACATAATGAAAATACATGCAGGAAAGAAAGCCTACAGTAATTTGAAAATATATGTAGACTTTAGGTGTAAGAAAAAGTGATTTTCTCATTTTTCTGTGTTTTATAAATTCTTTTAAAAATTATGAACTTTCACCCCTAAGTTTTTATTTAGTGTTGAACAAAATCATTTATTATCATTAAGCACAATACAATCTGTTTAAGCTGTTCAGCATACTGCTGTCCTTCACAGCACTTGCAAAATTAATAGTGAACACATACAAATGTCTAAGTAAAGCACTCTCCATGTCCACTTATGCCTCTGAATTTATAGATTTGCTTAAAATGCTGTGCTAGGTAAGGGAGAGTTTTGTTGATAAGTTACTGAGGCAGCCAGGTTGAAAGGTAGTTTTTGTTTCAACTCTTAGCAATTCAAAGTTGAGGTTTGATTTGAGGGTTAATAACTCAATCTTCCCACTCAAAAGGGAAGCAGCTGTACTGGAAAACCCAGAATGCCTTTTAAGAAATCTTTTGCAATGGATTTGTTCTTTTGATTGATACCTAACTAGATTTGATTGTCATTAGAATAGAATAATATCTTACTAAAATCAAGAGTGGTTTTGTTGGGTTCTTTTTTCATAAGGAGGAAGAGCAAAATTCTAATTCACGTATAAGCCTAAAAAGCTTATTTAAAGTCATTAGAGAACAATAGTTCTTTAGTTTGCTCTTTTGGAGGCCTCCCCCTATTATGCGTTTCTCTTCCTTGACACAGTTAAGAGAAAAAGTATTTAAAAGCTATTTTGGAAGCTTGGTTCCCTATTCTTTTCCTGTCTTTCATAATCTGCTTATTTCTTATACTTGATAACAGATCAATTAATTGACTTGAAGACAATAATTCGTCTGGTGATCTACTGCTTTATTTCCCTCTTGCTCTAAGGCCCAAGCTGCAGTCTGTAAGAATTTTTGCTTTAGCTCTAGAGACCAGGATTAAATTCCTTTTCTAGCATCAAGCCAGACTAAGCATCTCACTTCTATGTTTTCCATAGAACTTTGATTATTCTGATTTTTCTAATGAAATCATGTATGCTTTCTCATTTTTCTCAGAACTTTTCTCTCATCTCTCCACTTTTGTGAGGTCTCCTCTGTGTATTATTCATTCAACCTCTTTTCTGTGCAATTCTACCGTTTTTCCCCCATGGTTTTCTTTTCATGTCACTGCCCCTGTTCCATTTTCATTTCCTCTAAAGCAAAACATGAATCCGTCTTATCTGAGTTCTTTCCAATCTGATGAAACAAACTCACCTATTTTTGCTTAGAAGTTTTATATTGTGTATTCCTATTCCTGGCTTATCTTTCACAGATTTCATTAGTGTGGTCTTATGTACACAGACAAAGGTTGAGCATGCAGAAATTGGTAAAGAATTTAATTGCTTATAATGAACTAATTTTAGGCGTCTTTCAAACTGCTTTTGGAATTCGTAAATTTGCAAAATGTTCAAGGGATGGCGTTAACTATTGCAAGTCCATGACAAAAACTTCAGTTGACCCATTTAATGGAGAATTTTTCCTCTGGCTCTTGAATTTGAGGAAGACTAGGGGTTTGCTTCTTCTTCATGAATGTCAGCCACATGTCAGTAAAAGTCAGGTTTAGTAATAAAAGAATCTTTGGATGCTATTTTATTTTTTGGGCAGAAAGGCAGGTTTTTGCAGCACTGGTTATGTCATCTGTAAGCATTACATAATCATTACTTGTGAGTGTATTTTTTCAGGATAAAAGAGTAGGTTTTCTTAACCTGTACAGTAGTAACTATGCTTCTAAAATAAATAGCTTTGGCAAATTGTTTTTCTTGGAAGTGGTAAGAAATAAAATCACAAGAAGACAAAGAAAAACATACACATAACTCACTCTGGATTAAAGATTTTGGATAGGAACCAAAAGTATCTAACACTTGAAAATGCTAAGAAATCTATTAAGAAGCCATACATCAGACTTTGCAGTGGGAACTGCATTTAACTCCAGTTAAAGATGCGGCATGAGATGAGTACATATATTAACACACTGTCCTTGTGACTGAATCTCTGTAGAACTTACCCAGCTTACAGCTGAAGCATGGCTCTTCTTTTTGACATTTATTTATAAATCACAATTTTTGCAGTCAAAATTGTCTGTCTGTATTTGGTATAAACACAAGGTGCAGGGTGAACAAAGTGGGAAATTATATACTCTGCATCATTTTACCTGTGTTTTACAGACAGGTTTTGGCTATGTAGGTTTTTCAGATTAACTCCAGTTAACTCAAGGGTTTTTCAAATTAACTCCAGTCCCCTGTCAACATTTTGGAAAGCTGAATTTTTGTCCCTGTACAAAGTCTTTTAGCTGGTCTTCTCCATTTTTGTTTCATGTTTTGTTTTCTTTCAATGGAAACCTCAATTCTCTGATTAACGAGTTAGCCTTCAATTTGTTAACTGAAAACATGTTTCTCCACTGATTTCCATGAATTAACAGCAAAGAAGATTGTCCGAAGCTAAAAATAATTGCATAACTTTCTCACTTCTGACTCTAAATAAGAATGAAAGATGATTTAATTTATGAAGATGAAGATAAGTCTGCTCTGATTAGAAAAAACTGTGACTAAGCCTGTGGTCTTGGTGATCCCCCTCCTCAGAGACTGTTTCTCTAGGATTAGACTGCTGTACCCCAGTGGGGGGAAAATGCGCCAAGCCCACAGTCATGCCAAACATCTGAACCCCACTGTAGAGAAGCCAGGCCAGAGCACACCACTGAGGGCTGCATTATTCTATTTTGAATCTCTGAATAATATAAGCAGAGTATCATTTTTGTGTCTCAAGTGACCAAGATTTTCTTATTTTTCACAGTGTGATACCAAGTTTTCCCAGTTTGATATCCAGGTAAATTATTGGAAATAAGTCAATGACATTTTACCAGTGGAGGATCTTGTTTGGTTTTACAGACCTCGGGTCTTAAAAAGAGGATATAAATAATGTATATTAGTATCCCTGCTAACTACTGTGTGGGTTAGGATGGGCATGTGTGTAATAGAACAGCAGGATTGGGAGTGTGCTATTGCATCTCATTCATCCTGTGTGCATAGCTGCCATCATGGGCTTTATATTCTCTCTTTTATTTCATTTTCATGTAACACAAAATCCTAAGCACATTACCCCAGAAGGTTAAATTTCAATTTACTTAAGCAGTGTTTCTGTATTTTTCTTTTTTCAGCTTTCTTCTTAAATCCCTCTGGGGATAAAGAAGCCACCATTAGGAAGATTGTTTCCTGAACTAGTTCCACTATAGCTTTTTTCACTGAAGCTGAAATATTTATCTCAGGTTCAGCTTTCATAAGGTGATTAAGCTTCCACAGTTCAGTTGAAAACCAGCAAAGTCCAGTTTACTTTGTTACTTTAAATATCTGCCTTAAGGATGGTAACAACATCAGTGGTTTTCCTTGATCCAGGTGGTACTTGCTCCAAATCTGAGCTCTTTCACCCCATATGCTTTTGTAACTACCTTTTGTTAGCTGGGCCCTTATATAGGTACCAGATAAGAAGACTTTATCTCTCTATATGGTAGTTAAACAGCTTTTGCTTGCCCTAATATTGACTGTGTGTTATGTATGTATTGAAGGGGTTAATGGAGTGGTTGCAGGCTGGAGGTGTTTATGTTGGAATGCTTTGAGAATCGATTCCAGCTAATGGAAAAAATGCTTTAAAAGTGAGCTGATTCTGTTCCCACAGTGAACAACAGAGAGTGGAAACAACATTTAATAAGCCTTTCACAAGTAAATCCTGTGATTTTTTTCTTTCACCACCACCTGTGGAAGAAATACCCACTTTCTTCTCACTGGGCAGGATTTCTTCCTGCAGTATATTTTTTGCCTTACTCTGTTAGGTAACAAGAGAAAGTCTTTGGACAAAAACATACTTGAAAAATACGTTCTGCTCATATGTCATCTAAGGCCTAAGTTTTATTGACTTTGCAGATTTTTACTTAAACTGCACGCTGACCAAAAATAGCCAGCCTTAATATTCATTCTCAGCTGCCCCCCTAACTATCTGGTTTCCAGTAAATTGGAGAAATTTGACTCTATGCATCTTGTTTTACAAATATGGATGCTGCAAATTAAGATCCTTGTTGTATTTAGATTACAGGGTAATGTTGCATCTTCTGTTCTACCTGTGTGCCATCTTTATTTTAAATATTAGGGCACTTATAAGATTTGGCAAACATAACCCTTTACTTATGAAAATGAAACATTACTGCATTTTTTGTTGTTCGGAGGGTTTTTTTACTCTAGGGTACTCATGCAAAGTGGAGGGGCTTGCAGTAATAATTTTGCTTTGCTAATTAAGGTGATTACATACAGATTTAAATTAAGGAAAAGTTTTTTATCTATTGATAAACCTTGCTGAAAAATCCAAGGTTTATTTTCCATTGAGAATTGGCATGATTTTAAATGCAAGGCATATTTGTTGTGAACCATGAACAGTCTTTATCAAACCTGAAGAAGATTTGTGAAAACAGCCTGTAATAAAAATCACACATGCTTCATAAAACACTACTTGATAGATATCACTTGCACCATTAAGAACTAAATGACAAAGGATGTAATTTCAGTTCTGGCATACAATATTAATCGAAAGGCTTTAAAGCATCTTGCTGATGGGAGCTATGACAACATGACATTGAAGAATTACAAACTGGAGACATCTATCTTAATCAGATTTTCAAAATAAATGCCCTAAAATAGAAAGTTATGTTATCTATCTTCATAGGGTCACATATCATATAGGGTATAGCTTTTCAGCTTGTTTATTCTAAAATTATCAGGGACAAAAAAAAGTGCCTTTCAAGTAAGTTTATAGCTCAGTTCATATAGTTTACAAAGTTTTTGGGAATAGATTAGTAACTGGTGCTTTCTATTTCTGCAGCAAGGTTATAAAACACTAGGGAGAGATGAATTATAAAACAGCTGAGAATGCACAGATATTTATCAGTATGAAGATGTTGAGGGAAAATACTATGCTCAGTGGATGTGAAATAGACAAACTGACAAGTGCACCTTTAACTGGAAGTATAACACTCCTGTAGATAACACAGCTGAAAGACATTAGTAAAAGTATTTTTTCTTCAGTTCCTAAAGCTTGCATTCATTTTGCATGACTTGTTTCTTTTTCTTCTTATATATATTTAACTGGTAAAGAACAGGTTCCTTATATGGTGTTGGAAATTACCAGCATGTACTTTGTGATTTAAACACCAATGTTGCATGTTAGGGACTATCCTACTGCCAGTAGGGAGTTCCAGCTACTTCTCTTGTCATCTGATCTTAGATACCACATGTGAACCATGGGAGCATTCTAAGTTTCTCCACGGACGAATAAGTATTTCTTCCCTTTCAGGACAGAAGTCTTTATTTGTCTTTAAAAAGTAAAGTCATGTTGCAATCTAAAGGCAAATTTGTAATATAAATGAAAAATTAAGGCTTCCTTTTTTATTTCTCCCAAACTTGTAATCACAAGCAAGGCAATGCAATCTTTCAGAGCTTGTCCTGCATTAAATTCACTGGTAGTTTCTCACTCCCAGGTAGCCTGACAGGTTTCAGACCCTACAGTCATTGTACTGATGAGGAGACAAACATTGGCCCACTTTGATCAAGCTACTTGTTTGACTTCTGCCCATTTTATATTATAATAGTATACACACACACCACGTGCATATCTAGATCAAAGTGTCTTTGTCACTTCTCCTTATGCTTGTCACCATGCATCTAGCACAGGAGCACAGAGTGCTTCAAGAGAGAGTCAGCAGCAGTGGCTGCGTGTTAATTCTGTTTCCCCCTCTATGTCCATTGGTTATAAAGCAAGCAGAAAAGGATGGTGTGCAAGCTGACAACAAATAAGAATGAAAGAACTCTCCTCTGGTGGTAGGCAGTGTGTCACCTCAGTCCGTGGGTTGAGTGTGTGGTTTGGATCCTTAAAGCATTTGGCAGAGCAGAGCCAGTTTGGATGTGAATAAGACTGAGCAAATACTTGGGATTAAGCACAAAATAAGCACATACAGAAACTTGTCTTATATTAGCCCTATGGCTTATAGTGAATGATCAGAAAGGAAGCTTTGAGCCTCGCACACTCTGGCAGGAAAACCTGAACTGAAGCAGTGGTTCATTCAAAAGACAGTTCTGCCTAATTATAAATGAACACTTAAATACTGGATTCTTTTCTGAATACATAGCCTTCTTTATGTTTTCATTAATTAAATGTGGCTTCTCATGGAAGGTGCTCCCAGACCAGAGAGTTCTGGAGTGATTGGTTTTACTTGCCCACAGGATCCCTGAAGCACTGCCTGTAGCAGTGCAGGTAGCCTGTCTTACTCCTCCCTAAGCAGGTACTTAAAAAAAGAGCTCCTTTGGGAGCAATAATTAAGCCATAATACTCACTCTTTTCAATTTGCAGGGACTTCTGAGGTAAAGTAAGCACTTCTGCTTACCGTACTTTTGGAGATATGACCATATGTCAATTAGGTAAAATTTAAAGTACATTGAAGGGTTTTATTGGGGAAATCAAATCAGTTCTTATAGAAATTACTTTTTACTGCTAGCAATCAAGGGCTAGCAGACCAGGGACCAGGGACCTGCAAACAACAGGTATTTTTTGTTACCAGTTTTCTAAAACATTCAGCCTTCACCAGATTCTTACTTCTAGTATGTATTGTAGATATTTCCTGTACCATGGCAGAGACTTTTCTAAGGAGAGAATAGAAAAGGAGCAACCCGACCAGTTAAGACTCTCATAGACATAGATATTGAATAACATTTTGTTCATGTTTGAAATGTTTATATCATAATGGAAGACTTTGCTTTTGTGTTTGTCATGGAAACTCTAAGTTCACATTAGTTCTACACTGTTTAAAAGCCTAATCCTTATCAAATGGAAATCACCTTTCTTTTTCTTAGTTGAGTAGCTAGCTGACAGGTCTCAATGATCTATCTGTTACAGAAAGACTAGCACACAAAATATGAAACAAATTACTTTTTTTTCATGCTTACTTGGTCTGCTTTTCTGCCTCTGAATTAGCCCCGTGCCCCCACATGGCTGTAGGTATCATAAAAGTCTCTCCTTCCTATGCTGTTCAAATTCTGTAACAATTAAATGATAAAATTAATTAAATGTAGATTACTTTTTGAAAAATAAAAGAGGAAAAGGTTTTGTGAAAGGCTACAGAGCTGCCTATAATTTACCTCTGCAATTGAAATGGCTGCTTTGCTTCACTGTGATTCCCTAGGGTAAATAACAATTTAAATATGTTTGGAAAAATCATGTAACTGTAGTAAGATAGCTTTCTACCCAATTTCTTGTGATTTTTCTGAGTTCTGTGTATAGGCTCACACACATAATTATCTGATATTGACTTACTCAACAAATGCCTCAAAGATGTGGGGTTTGTTTGTTGCATCTGAAGAACTTGGACAGACTGGTTGCCGGGCCAGTTTACGTTTTCTTCTTGCTTCAGAAGTGTTCTCTTTAAGATAAATGGGATTGCTCTACAGTCATTAAGGTCTAGACTGAACAGGAACATTATAATTAAAACTTAACATTTTTAGGCATAAGCCTACCGGTACCTACCCGTATCTGCTTATTTTTAGTGTAAATTAGACATTCCCATTTAGATTAAATCAATTAAGATAGCATTTAAAATCCAATTTAAAGCAAAGCAACTGTACCTCTCTGGAATAGTTTTTAAGTGTTTCAACCCAATTGTACTTTATCAGATTTGAATGCTTTTTCTTCTAATAAGTGTTTTATTGTGAGGCAGTTGGCCAAGTCCGAGGGCTGCTGTCTTTTCAATAACCAAGGGAAGAGGTATTTCCCTCCAAGACTCCCAGTTTCCAACAAAGTGATAGGGAGGAAAAAGAAGTTACAGGGTCCTGACACTTGATATTGCAGCACACAGAAGGCTCTTATTACAGGGAGTAGTGTCCAGTGCTGCAGAGTTTATGAAGTACATATCATGTCATCCTACTGTCCTTATAAACTTCTAAGTAGGAAAAGCAAGAAAACAGGAACTGTTTTGGCAGTAATGCTGATTTCTCAGGAGAGCTGTGTGAATCACTTAACATACATGCCTCAGTTTCCCTGCAGGTACAGTGGGGATATTTTCAGTATCACAGGAATGTTGAGGGGTTGTTACTCCATAAAACCAATAGCTTTGTGTGAAAGCCTCAGTAATACTGAAAGCTGTTCATCAGCTCCTAACTCCTTAAAAAGAGTAAAAAAGGGAATCTGGCTCCAGCTTAAGAATGCCATTCAAAGCATGACTATTGTGATGATTCTTTTTTCTTCACAAATCAGTGAGGTGCAACATTAGGGTTTTGTTAGAAATTGTGCAGCAGTCAGAAGAACTGAGTATTGGGGAAATCTGGCAGGTTGAAGAAAAGATCCGAAAAGCAGTGATCTCTCATTCAGAATGACAGTGTAGGACTGAGGAAATTTAGAGTGGTATAGATTTTAGTTCTGTTGATTTATGGAAAATCTAACCTTGTTAAATGCAACTCTACCTGTAGTTTTGCATAATTAGAAAAGAAATAAATCATTCCAGGTTTTTCAGGCATTTTTGATTTTGAGGAAGCTGCAGATTCCCTGCCAATTGAAACCACCCTCAGGCACAAGAAAATGTCACTTGTTAGCATTCTGTGGAGAGAGAAAGTGGATTGGAAGACAAGTGGCCTTTGCCAAATTGCACTTGCTGTGTCTTTCTAGCTCCCTTCTAGCCTCTCTTAATTTCTTTTATATGCCCCTCTGTATCTTCAGTGTCAGTAATGTTTATGTTATATAGCAGAAGTTCTATATGTAGTTTTGGTTCACACTAAATTTATAGGTAAATAAACTAAATCCCCAATAGTGGCCTGCATAGCTGGCCTATGGTCTGAGTAATCAAATTTCATTCTTCCAGCATATTTTCAGACTAATTATTAAATCTCTGAATTTATTTGTGGAGTGTATAAATACCCTTTACAGAATCTTCACTATCCCATCTTCTTCACATGTAGGAGAGAGTGGTGGTGGAAGGTATGACATCTACCTGAGACAAGCCTGGTACTCACATCTTCCTTTGTGCAACAGAACAGCAATGATTAATCCTCTACTTTGTCTTTAAAAGAGAATGGTGCAAGACCTTTAGTACTAAAAATGATAGACTGGAAGATTGATTTTTAGCAGAAACTGTAAATGAGAAGAGAAATTAATGGACAAGAGGGATGTCAGGATAACATTTCAACTGGTAGGAGCTGCAGTGGAAGAGGGTTTTGCACAGATCATGGCAAAACTGTCTGAAAAGGCTAGGCAGGTAGGCAAAAAGGAGAATAAAAAAGTCTGATCCTAAGAACAATCTTAGTTAATTTATCTATCTGATTAAAAATAGATTAATGCAAATTACTTCATTCCACCTGCGATTTTTCTGTAATTTTTGTAATTAATTTGCGTAATTAATAATTTTATGGGTATATTTGCATATATGTGTGTAAATACTTACACAGACGCATGTGCACACATATTTTTTTAATATACACATGCACCTGTATATTACAAAATGTAAGGCCACAGTTAATTTTGCACCAGCTGATAAATAGCTTGTTATCTAAATCAGATAAAATTTTAAGTAGACATGGGGAAAATTCTTTGCTCTAGTGTTGATCAGTTAACTTCCTTTAGCTGGCTTGTTGAAATATGGCTTAAAGCCCTCGACAGTGATTTTAATCACATGCAGTGACAGCCTTTGTGTCAGTGTTGGTGATGATGAGTATTATCATTTGTATCCTACCTCAACTGGAATTTTGCATTAATATATTAGGGATTTGGTGTTGAAAATCTCACTACCAGTAAAAATGCTGTGATTCTTTTAATGACAGATTCAGCGTTGCTGTTGTTTGTGACAAAAGTCATGTTGACCCCACAAAATCACTGGAAAGAAAAATGTGGTTCTCAGAAATGAAATTATTCCAAAGACTTGGTTTTTCTGTTTAAATCTATTTCTTAGCATCTTCATGTTGTCTAATGTTCACAACCTGGGAAATTGCTCACAGTTAAGTTAATTTTGTAGCAGTCACCTGTAAATTATTGGAAACATCTATTTCAACAGAAATATTTTTCCTGTGTTCCCTGCACCAGAGTTTTATTATTAAGTTTGTAATAAGTTACAGTTATAACCAGTTCCAAAAGGGAATTGCTTATGGAAATCAAACAACTAATTTAAAAACTACCTGAAAGCTTTTGCACTGTGAGAAAAGTGCATATCCTGCATCTTCTGCTCTGCTTAACACTTGCATATATATTATGAAGTATGTTCTGCTACGTTAGGGTAGGAAATAGGTTGCAATTTGAATTACGTAATTGTTAAGTGTTACGTGTTTAAGTGTCATCAGTAATTGCTAAATTGTAGTAAATTAAGTGTCAGGGTTTCTTTAGTTTTGTGTGCATTGTGTTGTAAAAGGCTTTTCTTATATTTATGACTTATTTGCCACTGATTTTATGGAACGGACTGTTAAAGCCTAACATTGATGGAGATATTTGATTGGAGGTTTTGCTGTTTTGAGGTTTTGGGTTTAAGCTTTATGAGTGTTCTGTGCTTTGGTTAAGTCAGAAAATATTTCCTTTTGTTTTGATGGCCTGACTCTCTTATCACCTGTGACTTCCTCCAAACTGTATTTACATTGCATGGTGTGAAATTGGAAAATCTGTTCTATGTGGGTTCTAATGGATGTGACGGTCATTAAGTATATGAGTCTTCTGACGTTGTAATCAGATGTGAATCAGTCTGTTAAATATCCATGAAGCAACATCTGCTTCACAGAGTGACCTTCTGCTAAAGAATACTTAGCATCTATTAGCAGATCATAGTGCAGATCTGCCTTATTTGAAATGCACTAAACTAGTCTACTGCTGTTTAGCAACTAGCTTGTAATAATTTATTGCAGTTAAATAAAGCTTAAAAAGCTCCATTAAATAATTATAGGGATTATATGCATTTTGAAAACCTTTGTGTTCAATTGAAATTACCCATTTAATTTCAGGGTTGGTTTGTTAAAAAAAGCTGAAGTCTAAAGGCGCATTAGGGGATCTGTCAGATGCTATTTTCTGTAGGTGTTAATAAAACCAGATTAAAAAAAAAAAAAAAAAAACAACCTGAAACAAATTAAAACCAAAAGCAATTTTACCATCTGTTGTGTATTAATTAGAACTTGGTGTATCAAGGGTAAACTTGCTCTTACAGAATGTCACTGAATGTCTGCTAATAGAATAATATGCAAATATATTAGATGATATGATTATATTGAATTTCTCATTCTGCTTTGGTTGTAGGAAATGCCAAGATGTATAACGAACTTCAATTTTCTTTCTTCTTAGAGCAACCTCCAAATAACCAAGGCCAGTCGACCCTGCAGCCTTTGCCACCTTCTCACAAGCAACATTCAGCACAGCATCACCCATCCATCACCTCACTTAACAGAAACTCCCTGACAAATAGGAGGAATCAGAGTCCGGCCCCGCCGGCTGCTTTGCCCGCCGAGCTGCAAACCACACCTGAGTCAGTCCAGCTGCAGGACAGCTGGGTGCTTGGCAGTAATGCACCACTGGAAAGCAGGTAATTACTTAGGTACTACTACAGACTGTGGCAGTGCTAAAGAAAACATTTAACTTAATGAAAGTTGACCCGCAGCTAATAACTTCCCCTCATTCAGCAAGCAAAACTGAAAACTTTTCAGCCCTGAAAAATACATCCTCACTCTAAAATCCTCAGTGACAATCTTCTCCTTTACAGTCCTGTTCCAGAGCAATTAAAGTATATTAATTTTTCCAGACAAGAGTTTTCCTTCCTGTTCATAATCTGTGACTTTTACCTGTTTGAAGAAATTTCTTTCCTTGCTTGTCAGAAATGTGTCAAATAAGTAATGTCATGCAGATCAAATGTCAAATAACATTCGGTAATAGTTTTTAACTCTTACACTTGGTACCTTTAAAGAAACACTAATGTGAAGCTAGGTGTTTTTAAAGGTGCCAGGATTTGGTGAGGCAAAAGAACTGTTCTGGTGTAATGATAAATTTGTCATTGAGAACTGGCTCTACGAAAGAAGCACCTAAGATTAAGGGTGACACCAGCTTTTTTAGATGCAGTGATCTATAAAAAAATTGATAGGACTTACTGTCACAGAGCTTATTTTACTTACAGTGATTAATTAGTACTCATGTAACATTCAATCAGCACTAATTTTTTATTAAGGAAAGCCATAATATTCCAATTTAGTTATTAAACTGAGAATTTATTACTATATTGAAGTTGACAGTAATTCTTGGAAATGTTTATTAAATCCTTTCAGTTTATTCTTTTAATCCCTTTAAATTATGTTTTATAGCAAAGTAAAGATGATTTTGACTAATTTAAAACACACATGACCTTAAGATTCTCTTTTAAATAGTTTTTTACTGCCATAGATGTTTCAGGCAACTCCTCCATTAAACAGTTTGGAATGGCTATTCCTTTTCTTTAGTCTTCTTGGACTCTTCTGTGCTGTTTATGAGACATAAAAACTGTGGAACAGTATTCCACTGAAGAGATTTCGTCATCATATTCAAACAATATAGTACTTTAAGAAAGAAATTTTCTTATAGAACAAATTAAGTTTCTAGTGGGGAAAAAGATGTTCGATGTTTTCCTGACTAATTAATCTGAAGTAGGTGGGTAAGGTCTTTGAAGTTTGCTTCTATTGCTATATATGTTTTTATTGCCTTTATAAAAACATAGCACTACTTGAAAGAGAATGCCACTTCTAACCTTAAGTATTTTTTGCAGAGTAAAGTATTTTTTTTCATCTTTTGAATATTTCTAGTGAAAAGCTAAAGGTATTTTGAGTGTTCAAGTTTGAACAATTATGAATGAAGTAAAATGTAAAAATTTCATGTGAAAACTGACAGAACCCTACTACTGTGGGTTTTCTAATGGTCTTACTTGGTTGGAACCCTGAAGGTGTAGAACCCATTTTATTTGTCATTGATTTTTCCCCTTTTGGTTAAGGTTCCCTACTGAGTGTGATTTTCAGGCCCAATATCAACTATATTAACAACTTTATGATAGGTCTCTTCCTTCATCCTTTTCTTGGACTAAAAAAAAGTTTATTTACTCTTTGGCAATATTTTAGTTTGTGCTTATTGTTGGAGTTTTTTTCTTCTCTCTTTTTTTTTTAATTTGACTTAGAGTACAGCCATTTAGAGATAGTGTGTGAATGTCAGCTTATATACACAACTATTGTTCTAGGTCTGTAGGCTCATACTGATGATAGGTGGCATAAAAACGACATAGAGTTTGGTGTCATGTATAACTGGGCAGTGAAATGGCTGGGTTTGTGTATGTGCATTTAGGAGAGAAGGATGTATTTGCAAAGCTTGGAGGAGGCCTTAGTCCCTATTGCCATGCAGGAGTAGTGAAAGTGATTTCAAAATATATGTATTTCACAATACTGGATTCACTTCTGTTTTTAATAGAATTTACTGCAATTTGGCTCTCTGCAAAGTCCTATTAAAAAGAATTAATGTATTTGTGTGAAGCATTGCTGTTATTGGCTAAAAAGATGAACTGTGAGGTTACACATCAGTGATGTCCAACAGAAACTCCAATTTACATTTTTTTAAATATAAAAAGACTCTTTACTTAAATGTTTATGGGGACCTAAAGCTGTAGCTTGAACCAATTGAATTATGTGAATGTTTCTTTCATCTTTGATGCTGTCTTTTAATGACAGTGAGTTTACCAAGCAGAAGCAGAAATTATCTTCCCTCTATTTGGGCTCAGTAAAATCTACAAAATGTATAATGAAAAACCAAGATGGTAGAAGAATATTTCCTATAGGTTTCCTGCAGACTGCAGGACATTTCATTGAACATTTAATGATCTTTACTGTTCCCTAGCCCGCTGTAAGTTAGGTTCATTTGTGGAGCCAATAGATCTGCTGGAGGAGCCAGGACTAGAGAAGAGTATGAAGTTCTAAAGAAATAAAAAAAACTTTCCATTTTGTTCTTTGAATTACTGGTTGCGCAGCCAAAGTCATGCAAATACATGATTACATTTCAGGTGTCTGAATATGATAAAATATGATTTAGCAATTAAATACTAGTAGTTTTTTTATTATCATCAAGCTTTAAGTTTTTCTTCACCTACTAGTTTCATTAATGATTTCTTGAGCACCAGTATCAGTAGTTACATTCTCATGACTTTGAGTTCTAGAAGGATCTAAATTACTGATATTTAAAAATACATAGTAAATCACTTCTTTAAATGTGATCTCTCTCTGTTAAATGTTTGAACGTGCAGAATTTTTCTAATGTGCAATCAATTATGAATGTCAGAGAGGCACAGAGGAAAAGTACGTTAGAACTCATACATTTGTAAATAAAAATAAGCTGGTAGCATCTCTTGCATTTCTGGGAAGTATTTCATTAATTTTAGTCATTGAATGTGAAAAATCAATTTCTTAGTATGGGGAAATTCATGTATTCCAGTCAAGGAATAAATCTCTGAGAATATTATGTAACTTTATTCAGAATCTCTGCTAATGTGCCAGTGAATCAAAGGAGAGCTTTGGTTTTTCTTACTCAGTTTGCTGCAAAAAATACCTCATTTAAAAGATGGTTGCATTTTGTATGACAGACTGTGAATTTTTTATAAAAGGTAGCCAAGAAACTAACGTGCTCTTCTTAGTTTATACAGATACTGCTTAGTCTTCTCTTATCACTTAGTTTTAAAAGTAGAGTCATAGGAATGTTACTGTATTCAGCTACTTAGCTACTTATTTTACCAAGCGTATTGGTTGAAGAAATACTTGATGGCTAGAAAATATTTTAACATTTTGAAGGACTTGAATTAAAATACTGGAAAACCTCAGAAATAATATAAACAAAATATTTCCTGGAATGTGTTACTTCAAAATTGTTCTGTAAACTTGATTCAAAGTTCATTTTAGAGTATGGAGATTTTAAAAATTCTGAAGTGTGATAAACAAACATGTATGTCATTATTGGGATGGACTGCCAATGTTCCAATTGCCTTCAATGTTGATTAAGGTGTGGAAAGGGTGTTGATAATTTCCAGGGAAGTTTTAAATCAATTTGTGTAGAGGCTGATTGATTGTCTGCAAAAGCACAGTGTTGCTGGAGGCTAAAGTCTGCTCAAACCAGCTATTTTACACATTCCACCCACTAAAACAGTGCCTGGTTTAATCAAATTCAAAACTGTTCTGATCTTTAAGTCTTCCAGGTTTTCACACATGGACTTGATTAGAAATGTTACTTCTGTTGAGAAGGTGCATGGTACAAAATAAAGGCAGAAACTGGGGATGGAGTTCAAGTCCTGCACTTCTGAAGACCCTGTTTATCACTGTGGGTGTGTCACATTGCTGTTCTGCAAGTTGAAGGAACAGGATTCTGCTTAGATTGCTGACAGCAGGAATGCATTTGAAAAATTGACATGCCATAATTATAGGATCATTATATGCACACATTAGGACTTAAGTATTGTTTTCAAAGACTAAAGTCAAAAAAGTTGTTTTCTTCTGACATTCTCTTACTGTGGGGTTCTCACTGAGCATCTGTTTGAATCCTAAACCACAAAGCCGATATGCTTATAAGCTTTCTTTGATGTCAGTACTGTCTTACTTTAGATTTTTACTTGATCCCTCTGGCATCTTTCCTGCTCAAATATCCCTTGCTGTCACCATAAGTACTTGGAATTTCATCATGCTGTGTATTTTGTCCCCTAGCTCTTAGGCAAACACCAGTAGACCAGAATTCAGTAGCATTTGCACAGTATTCCTGGATTTTGTCATTTCTGTTTTCAGAGGTACACAGTCATTGAAGTAAAAATGGGCCCAAGTATTTTTCCCCCTTGTTAATCATTCCCTGTTTTAGATAAGACAAAAGAAATATGCAGTTCTAAACAAAATAATAGTGGCTCACTTCATTTCTCCCAATCATTTCCTCACTATTCCTTGAGAGAACCAGACTGTGATGCTTCCTTCGCCTCTCCTGCTGCTCTGCATTGTCATTTGCAGAACATGAGGTGCCCATTCACTCTGGTAGCCAGCCCTCTGCATATTTTTCTTGCTGGCTGGCTGTGGCAGATAGCCAGCAAGAGACTGTCTTTTAATAGTCTCAGTTCAGTTTTATTACTTCATCTCTGGTCCAGTCTCATCAAGTAAACATCATCCCCCACTATGCACTGCTCAGTCCTAAGGCCTGCTTTACCACAGGCAGCAGTCAGGAATTTTGTTCAAGGACTTGCACATAAATAAGGGATCACCAAAGGGTAATGACCACCTAAAGGAAGCCTTATAATACAGTGTCTTCACGTTTCAATCCAGCATGTAGTTCAGAGGACAGCAAGGAAGGCAGATAAATCCCACATTCAGTTTTGCAGTTACACAACAGAATTAATATATTCTTTTTTGTGGGGTCATCCCATTCTTTAATTTGAAATTGCACCTCTAATTTCATTTTTTTGTATCTTTATGTATAGAGAATTAGAAAGTCAAGCAGTCCTTGCAAATGGTCATGACAACCTTATAGAGATGGATGTGTTTTCTCCAACATATCACGATAGCAGTTATGGGTATGTGACTCTTAAGTGTTTGCATGATGCTAACTATTGACACAGAAGACAAAGTGTGATTTTAAAAAAATTTGCAATAGGAAAGCATCTGGAACAAACTTATCCTTATGTCTGATTTTTTAAAAATTAGTCTAAATAATTTGTCATACTGACTTACAGTAGATACAAAATGATAAACTTTGCCAAATCTTGCTTGATGTGACTTAAGATATTAAGAATGCAATTGACATAGTATTAATTCTTTATGGTACAATTGTGCAGGCTGTTGCAAACTACTTGCATGATCATACATTTGCCAGATCTGATCCTTAGTTTGTAATGTACCTACTACTTGGCAAATATTTCTTTTAGAAATACTATGACATATTAATATAGCAGAAAGAATGACCAATTAAAGAAGTTAACAAGAGCTACATACCTAATCTAACAGCTAGTTTGAGATTGCAACTGCTGATAAATATGTAACTGGAAATAGAGAATTCCAGATAAATTAATATTTCAATTTTCAAGTAAAATTTCTATTTTAGAATTGTTCCATATCTACTTAATTTTGTCAATAATCTGTGTCTAATTTTTGAATTATGTTTTGGCATTCTTATGCCAAATCAATGTAGTTAGTTTCTGATACAGACACACACACAGAAAAAAAAAACCTGACAAAGCAGTACCATTTCTGAATTGTTAATCATAAATTTACCTTTTTTTGTTAGTTTGTTTATACTGCAGTAGATTTTTATGTCCAATAATAAAAATTAGATTTTTATGTCCAAATTCGGTTTTCCAATGGTAACTCCTAACTTAGTAAAAGGGACAATGTGCTATTTGATTAAATGAGATCTGCAGTTGCCTACTAATTAATCTGTAATATATATTGACACAGTACATTGATCTGCTTCTCCCAAAAACTTTTAAGCTTTCACTTAGCCACAAATTAAAATCAACAGCAGGAAGAGAATGGCATGTTAAATTCAATTAGTCAATCATTATCAGCAAACTCAAAGATATTGCAGATATTTGCCAGAAGATCCCAATATATTTTCTTCAAAGTAAAAATGTAAGCATACTGTATTAAAAAAGAACAAAGCCACATATTATTGTTCCCTTTAGAACAGTTACCATACAATACTGGTTCAGATGCATAAATGCTGTGGTAGAGTTAATACAACTATGCCTGGTTTATGCTATGCGTGTCTGTAATAGGATCAGCAAATGTATTTTAGCAAATGGAGTACATTGTATGAAATTTCTGTTAGTTGAGACTAATTCAGGTAACAATAGAATAAAATTTATCTTGTTTGTAATCCCTTCATTTTTAAAATTATGCTAGCAGGGATCATTTCCTGGTGTGAAAGTTGTCCTGAGATAATAATACATCAGTTCCAAAGCATAATAGATTTGAGACTACAACATGCTATCAGCATGAAAATTTAGTTTATCAATGTCACTAACATACTGCGTCACAGCTAGAATCATTATATATCTGTTTCTTTGTTTTCATGTCATGCATGTTTTACGTTATGATATACTATTTCTTTATTTGTATGGCTTACAGAGAGAATATGAATCTAATGAATTTGACAATTTTAGTGTTAAGAATGATTATATAAATAGACATCTTAGATAGAAAATCTAATATTTCATAGGCCTAGACCTAAAGAATAGTTGTTTATAGCTTCGAGAGATGTATTCACAGTGCATTAATTATCATAAGACAGCTGGAAATCTCAATGTATTTTTGTAGTATGTATTGTTGGGTTTATTCTTTTCTCTATTACTTCTACTGGTGTACAAAACATCTCTGAGTGTACCTGTTGACAAATCAGCATAGTTTGAAGTAAGGAGTCTGTTTTCCTTTTATCTAACCTGATAGTCCTATTCCCCAAGTTACCTGGGTGTCAAAATCTGAAAATATGTAAGATTCACTATCAGCAAATTACTGTGTTTACATAACTTATAGATAAAACTTGCTAGTATTTTCTATTCATATATTTTTCTATACTCTGGATTTCCTGTTTTCTGTTGTCCCCTCATTTTCTGAAAATTTCATACTTTTTCAGGGTTAGAAAACTTCCTGTTGTACTTAAGTAGGAATTCCTTGCAAAGAGGTTGATTCAGGATTTTTGTCATCTGTTGGTGAGAAAGTTCAGACAGAGAGCTGAGTTTGGGGCCTGCTGTGTTAAACTTAACAGTGGTAGAGGAGAAAACTGAAAGAGGCTGAGTACAAAAGGGGTAGGAGTGGGTGTCCAGATGGGTAGATGGAGGAACTGAGACTGGTTGGTTAAGCAAGGTGGGATACAGTTGAAATACTAAAGGACTAGAGGCTGAAGAGCTAGCAAGAAAACCGAGCTTTTCAAGAAAAACAATCTCTTGTCCTTTACTGCTTGTGATTATTTGTGAAATCCTTTTGAATTGGATGCACCTCATCACCTATAGGACTGACTCAACATGGGGAGAAACCTTGGCTACTGGCATCTGCTCTACTAGTGACAGAAGCCAGAAATAATCAAACTGAAGATCTCTGATGGTCTATGCAAATGGGAAAGCTTTCAACATAATTTCTAAAGTTTCTTCAAACTTTCTTAAATAAAATCACAAGTTGACACTTTAGTAAAAAAAAATCATGAAGCTAGCATAAAAAACTAGCAAAATTAAAAGCTAACTTCTTTCTGCAGTTGCTTGGCTACAGCTGAGCTTGCCATCCCAGTAAGTGCAGGTCAAATTGAACCAGAAAGGAATCTTAAGAGATTCTGTAGACTCTTTCAGTCACATTCAAAGAGGTGAAGAAACAATACCAAATGTCATGGCAAAACAAAGACCTGCATGACTGTATAATGCCTGAATTCTGCATCTCTGAAAATGCTGATTGGATGAAGAGAAGACCGTCTGCAAAAAGGCGTGTGGAAATGAGTACCATAAAAGATAAAGCATCACCCTCCTCTGGGCACAAGATGTAATCCTCTGCCTTTGAGAATCTGTGAATGATGGTCTCTCAGTGCTATGAAACTTGGCATGTTGCATAGGAGAGACTGTGCATGCACAGTATTCAAGTTTTCATCAAGGTACAATGGCTGGGAATAGGAATGACTGTTGTGCATCACACATCTGTGCACAGTTGCCAAGCTGGTGGCAGTGGCTGTAACTCAGAGGTTATGACAGTGCTGTTGCTGTAGTGACAGACCCTGGATGTGTGAGTGACAGTTTATACCATAGTAGTGGCAGCACAGAGTTCATCATGAGTTATCATAGACTCCAAATTGCAAGAGAAACGCAGCTATGGACACCAACAAGTTAGCTAATGTTCACAGATCCATTATGATGGAATCTTCAGCCTGCTTGCAGCTTGAGGCACAATCAAATCCTCTCAGTCACTGGCAGAATAATACTTCATCTCTTTAAATTCCTTCTGGTTTTATTTTCATTTAAAATGTTCAGTAGCCCAGCCAGTCCAGACAAAATTTTAACCTTTGTTACAACTTCTGAATTAATCCCTGGGTACATAATGCAGCTCTGGGTCCCTCTTAAAGTATATTTCCTTTTGAAACACTCTCCATGTGCCTTTTGAGACATTTAGAGCAATTGTTCTCTTTCAACTTTATGAAGACAGCAAAGGTAGTAAAAAGATTGCAGGAGTAGCTGTCCTCTACATTCCTTTGATTTTCTGCTTGGAAAGTGTAACTTATTCAATATTTAAGATATGAACTGGCTAACATTATAGTGCCTCATCTCAGAGACAACTTTTCCTGTCTCTGTCTTGGCAGGGATATGATTCCAGAAGGTCAGAGAAGATAAGGAAGTGTAATATAAATCCTCACTGCTCACATAAGCATTTCAGGTCCTCACTGCAAAATTCAGATGCTTTCCTTTGCTCTCCCTTTTTTTGGAAAGAGGAGAACTGTAATAGCAGGAATATCGTATCAGAAATACTGAATTCAGTATAAGAAAGTGCAGTAAAGGGCTGCCAAGTTCACTCCCAACTGCTGCCTTCTTCAGAAGTGAACATCACCAACAATGTCAAGAGCCAAGACAGTTACTGTAACCCAGGTGGAAGTATGAGTAATTACTAGTCCTCTGAGACACAGAGGAAGCCTGTAAGGCAACAGAACTACTTGGTATTTTTCCAGAAATACATAGATCTAGTTTCAGTCTCATCTGGAACGTAAGTAGTGGGACAGTTCAGCAATGACCAGTATGAGTAGCTACAACTGAGCCATGTTTTTTTTTTTTGTGGTTCACCCAGCACAAGGCATTCTTTGCACTGGACTCTCTTGCTCATTTCTGCAGTGTGGTTTAGCATTGTTTGTTCCCCTTGTTCATCTTCACAGAGTGCAGCATAGCAGAGAGGAGCACAAAGGAGCAGGCTTGGCAGAGCCATTTGATAGTTCTGGTTCTTTTGATCCTAGATATGCAACAACGAACTCCTCCTTTTCTGGGGTCCAGACCTACCAGCCCAAATCTGAATTTGGAGAAACAGATAAGAGGATAACAGGTGCCCTCTGCATGCTGTAGCACTATATTCTTTCTTGGTACCACCAAG
The DNA here is from genome assembly GCA_013389925.1 of Aegithalos caudatus. Taxonomy (NCBI): domain Eukaryota; kingdom Metazoa; phylum Chordata; class Aves; order Passeriformes; family Aegithalidae; genus Aegithalos; species Aegithalos caudatus. The sequence goes on along the minus strand of WEIU01020664.1, from coordinate 266,807 downwards.
AAGGGAGGGGTGATGTAGAGGATGATTTACTCTAATGCACCAAAGGAGATGAAGTTCAGGGCTTTTGTCAGCATTCAGTCCTTCAAGTCATCATGTCCTGGTGACTTTTCACAGCAGATTGGGACATTGTCATGTCTGAATTGCTCTTTGACGCTTCAGATGCAAGATTCTGTGCCTGACTTCTCCAGCAGTGGAGCTGTAGCCTGCAGGAGGCAGATGTGAAAGAACACATAACCAGTAAGAGAGACACTTTAGCCCTGGTGGGACTTTTGTTCTTTCTTGGATGTCAATGTTCAGTTTGCAAAGAAGGTAGGTCCTTCTGTAAACCCAGCAAAATTCAAGCAGTGCTTTTGCCATAAAGTGCTTTTCTGAAGCATTGAATAATCTGGTAGAAGAGGCTTATCTCCATTTCCCACAGATGTTTCCTCCATTTTTACATATGGATAATAGCTGTCTTTTCTTTCTTTCTTTCCCCCAAACTTTGATCATCATTTTGTCTGTTGAGGTCTTGAAGCTTTTCCCAGAATTGTGACAGCATTAATAATGATTACAAGGAAGCGGAAATTCCCTTTTATTTCTTCCTAAGAAATTTTTTGATTGCAATTCTACCCAAAAAATAAACTAAGACAAATACACAGAATAACACAGTTTCTGTACTGGCTTCGAGTTATGTTAAATGCAGCCATATGGTTCTGTGGAAGTCAGTCATAAGCCTGAGCTAAGGGCAAACACCACCAGCTACAAGGTTTCATCTCAGAAGAATGTTAAAAGAAGATGAAGACAGGCATAAAGTGTTCACAGAGAAACAAAAATCCTATTCCTGCTAGAGCCTGCTGGGAAAGCTTATCTCATGCATCAATGAACCAGAGTTCACATGAAATCTAGCCAGTAATTTCTGTTATCTTTTACATCTTTCCTATAATGTCAGGCGGCAGAGATTAATCTTTCCTTTCTATCTGTTTCCTCACCTCTGTGCAGGGAATCGTATTTATTGATGTGATTTATCCACTAATGAATCAGGCAGAGCTCTCTGATGTCAGATGGCAGGTGAGGGTCATGGTCTCTCTCGGAGAACCCAGTTCAATCCAGCATGAATAGGGTCTGTCAGCAGAGAGAGGGCACGCCAGTCATAGGTGCAGTACGATTGATCACGATCTTGGACCACCGTCTTTTACACATTTAATGCTTTCCTCCTCCTTCTGACAGGTAATGTATGTCATGGGTATTTTTTGAGCAAACAAAACAGCATGATAACCCACTCCCAGAGGGGGAAAATTCAGCTGGTTTGCATTCTGAAAAGTCAGGAAGAGACAAAAACAAAATCTTAAGTGAGAGAAGTTGGAGCAAACTAAAATAGCTGCAACTGGATTTATCCCTCCTCTCTTTAACTTTCTTAAGATTAATTGATCTCTTTTCTATGGAAATGGCAAAGAAGCTGCTAGGTCTTTGCAGAGAGATAGATGTGCACTATCTCTGCATGTGTTGGTGATGATATATTTGAGGTTGAGCTCCCGAACCTTAGAAGTGTGTTCTGTGTGAAAGTCTATTCTGCCCATTTGAAACATTAGAAAAATAAAAATATAAACTTTCAGCTACCCTTATGTCTTATTTGCTTACATTGGCCTCATGGTGCTGCCAGACTTTTGTAGAAGGCTCCATTATATTTATGAAAAGCATAATTATTGATTACTTCTGTCTCCAGATAGGTGCATTATGAATTGGGACCATTTGGGTGGCAAAATCTGGCAGTTTATTTTTAGTTCAGGTGAGCAATCATCACAGTTTTGTTCCTTACAAAATAGAATAGCTAACAGTTTTTATTCCTAGGTTTTTATTCCGACGATAGCATTATATTAAACATCAAACCCACATCATTAGGAGTACTATTGAATTCTAAGCAGAGAAGTTGGATCCTGATACAGAAGTGTTGTCACCAAAACATAAATTCACTAAAATGTACATTTCTCTCAACTTGCATTCACTCAAAGTGGATTTGATAGAAGTTTTTTCCACCTCGGGAGACTTAGGAGAATGCAGTTGATGTGTTTCTAATTCTAAGTGTCTAAGGTGTAGCTATTACCTCTTGTGCCTTGCAGTGAATGCAGGCTAACAGATTGAGGACCTTAACAGAATGCATAAAACATTTTCCTTGGCTTGCTTAAAAATGTGTTAATTCGTGTAATAATGTCCACAGATTCAACACACCTTAGAGGCAAATAGATAATTTTTTAATAGAGTTAGATACCAGCAGACTTGAATTGGTTTGGGGGCAAGATTAACCTGTGCTCCACAATGTGAAAATTAGTGTGCTCATTTCAGAAACTATTTAATTTGTGATTACAGAAAAAAGAATGGTGTTGCCTTAGCTGGAAGAGTCCAGTAAAGTACACTGATCTTTTGGGTCAGCAATGGTCTCCCCTGCTGGTGATTGCTATTGTGTCCAGAGTTTTTCTCAAATTGCAAGGGCAACAGATCAGTCAAATAAAACAGATTAGTGGATTTTTTTGCTTACATGGAAGAAATTTTTAGAGTTCCAGATATATCTAAATATATGTGGATTTTTTGATACCTAGAGGTAAAAGAAAAAAATGCAAAAAAATTAAGGAGATTTTTTTCTTTCCTCTTTCACCTCTCTTCAAGTCACTTTCTATTCTGTCAACTTCCAAATGTCAGTTCTGATTTATTCTGCACTGGAACAACAGGTATCTGAAAATAGCTTTCCTCATCTCCACGGTTGCCTTTGCCTGACCCATAAAAAAGCCTAAATTTTTCTTTTTTGCTTTAGGCAATTAGTTCTTAATGCTTTTGTGTGTTTTACCCTAAAAATAAAGTGAATCAAACAGTGGTATTACAAAAACTTGTCTTTGTGTACTGCAGGGCAAACAGTACATACTCATTATACAAGAACAAGGAAATAATCAGTTGAATTTAAATTGAAATTGATAGAAAAAAATACATTTTGATATAGTGCATGTTTAGCCTGCAGAATAAAATGCCACAAGATATCAATGAGAGCATGAGTTTTGGACTGTTTAGAGAAAGAGCAAGCCGTTAGTGAATAAATAGACTGGAAGGCATTCATTCCCTCCCTTTGTACTGGCCACTTTCAGACAGGGTGTTGTTCTTGATGGTCTACCCTACCACAGTAATTCCTGTTTCTGCTCATTTGGTTACAGTTTTACACAGCTTTTGTTACTGTGCACTGTCAGATAAGTTCCCTCTTTCTCCATTTTTGGAATAAACTAACTTTCTCATTGTCCTGTAAATGCTTTCAGGAGTCCTACCCCTTAAACTGCTTTTTAGACAGACATCTCCATCGGAAATACAGGCCAGAGATCATTTCCAACATTAGATGCCTTTTGTAGTGCAGTCTTCTGAGTGGTAAAGCTGTTCTTCCTCAGTTCTCTTCTAGCAGTGGGCTGTAACGATCTGAAGAGCCACATATCACTAACTGGATCATCATGGAACTGACCAAACATTGCATTTAGGATAGTGTAGGAGACAGGCAAGAAAACCTGTAGTGCAAAAACACTAGGACATTTTTTACTGATCATAATGGAATCTTCCTGTTCAGAAACACAACCAAATTAATAGATTTATTATTCTCCTCCATGTTTTTCAGATGCTGTTAGTGTACAATGATACACAATTTCCAAAGGTTTAAGTTTTTTAAACATGTATTCTAAATACTGGTTTTTCTTCTGGATCTGTGGTATTACAGCACTTAAGATGAGGAGTGTTTAGTTCATGTATGCATAAGACCTAGCAATATTGACCTTTATTCTGTGATAGCAGATGTCAACTAAATAATATTGTTGCACAAAATAGCAATAGCTGCCATTCAGTCTCACTGGCAGGATGAAAAAATATGATGCATATTCTGGTGTACTTTGTTAAGTTCAGTACAATTTTGCTGGGCCTTATTCACAATTCCATATTTAGTATGAGTTTTGTAAAAGTCCTGTGTGATTTTTAATATGGTGTGACATACTTGCCATGTGATTTCAGCACTCTCTTGGCAGGGTTGCATTGCATGAAAAAATTTAAAACAGAACAAAAACACTGCCAAAAAAGGTTTTTGAAATGATAAGGTAGGCTTTTATACATCTTCCAACTATTGCAAAGCATTCTATATATATGATGCCCAAAATTAGAGAAAATATTCTTTAGCAAGGTGGAGCATTTTCAGCATAAGCTAAAAAATTCATGTATCTTATGTAAAAAGTTACATCAGGAATGTTAAAATTATGCAATAACTCTATTCAAATTGAGACCAGACTATTTATAAAGTAATGGGTAATATTCCTTTTTGCTTGGTGATAGTTTATTTATATGATATCTCAGCTTTTGGCAATCTGGAGTCTAGGGCTTTCCAGACATATTTATATAATAGTGCCTTCGTTGATGTATGGTGTCCATTTTCTTTTAAACTGCGGTCAAAAGTTCTTGTCATAGATCCTTTTGTGAAGAAAGTTATTCTAAATCACATTTCTGTTGCTGGACACCTGGCTATCTTATATTAGAAGTACTTGGACTTCTGGGCTGAGTCTTACTGTCCTTGAATATTTTGATACTCTATCTCCATTTCTATAAAGAAGCAGTTTCCAGTTAACTTAATCTTTCTGCCATACTCATGGACGGTTTTTATCACTTCTTTCCCCCCTTCTATTTTCCTTTTTACTGAATTTAGTAGAGAATGCTTCGATTTTATTTTCCACAGAGGAAGAGGCAGCACAAAGAAAATCTGGATTGCTGTGTACCCTCTCCCCTCCCCCACAGTGTGAGAAGGAAGAAACCATCTGCATGTCAGCCAGTGAACACCAGGACTTGGTGTTTAAAGAGTACTGAGTAAAATTAAAAACATGATCATTTTACTTTTATTCACATGCTTGTGTTTTCTGAGCTGACACCTTTGATGTTTTTGGTGCTGTATTTCTGTCTTCTCTTGTAAGGGCGCAAGCTTAAATAAAATGCCTACCATTTGTGAAGTATAGGTACTTCCCAGTTGTCTTTGCATCCAAAGATTAGTTTGTGATATAACTTTATATTTTTGTAATTTAGACTTGTTAGGTACTCAATAATTCCCACTTAAAATGTTAAGATTAGCTGACTTTTTAATAGCAACATCTATTGAATAAGTTGGCAGAAATTTATATTGAATAAATGTAAAAGTAGAATATTATTTGCTTTAAAAGTTGAATTGAATTATTTAATAAAACAGAACTGGCTTGTCTTGTAAAATATTAGCATGATTCACTGGAGTTTTGTACTCCATAGCTTAATAAAATATTTAAAGTGCTGCTTACGTGAAGATCTAGCAAGTGCATGTTATGTGATCAGTTTTGAAGGGAAGATACACTATTGCAGATGCTATAAGCTCCTTATGAGATGAAATATAGTGTAATTTCCTGTAAGTCAGTGCTTGGTCAAGTAGTGCAAACAGCCTAGGCTTTAGAAATTAGCTATTTGAGTTCCATAGTTTGAAAAGACAAGCTAGATACATATATAGATAATTAAAATCATTTGTGGATGGATTATATTTCAAGAGCATAAGAATTTCAGCATTATCTGGAAGCTGCCTGGATTTGTTGTCAGATACCATATCCTTCTAAGAGTCTCATAGGAACAGTTTGGCATGGCTCAGTGAGGCAGACAAGATGTGCAAGTCTGATAGCATTACACTTTAAATACTTAGCACTCGGAGTTAATGTAGCAGGAAAGTCTCTGACAACTTTGTTAGTAACTCCAGTCATTAGAAATAGAGAGATCCAAACAAATTTTCTTAACCCGCATGAAGATGCCAGACTGACTTTTCTGTCGTTATTTTTCCCTCAGTGTTCAGCCAGACTGTGCAACCACTCTGCCATTGTATTCATGGGATTCAAAGTAAAGAATAGTTTTAAGTGAGGAGCTGTGCCATGTGCTGCCTAAGACAACACATTCCTGAATTCCTACTACAGAATTCCCACAGCATGCTCCTGCAGTAACTGACTGATCATGCCATGGACAGGTGCATTCTTCACTGGGTAGAAAAGTGGCTGAATGGCCATGTCCAGAAGGTGGTGAGTGGAGTTATATCCAGCTGGTGGCCAGTCAAAGTGGTGTTCCCAGTGGCTCAGTATTGGGACCAGTCCTTTTTAATTTCACTGAATCACAGAATAAGCTGAGTTGGAAGGGACCCACCAAGACCATTGAGTTCAACTCCCAGCCCTGCACAGGACCCTCCCCAGGAGTCACACCATGTGCCCAAAAGTGTTGTTGGACTGTCAGGTTTGGTGCTGTGACCTCTTCCCTGGGGAGCCTGTTCCAGTGTCCAGACAACCTCTGCATCAAGAAGCTTTTTCTGACATGCAATCTAAACCTCCCCTCACACAGCATCAGGCCATTCCCTCTGGTCCTGTCACTGGTCACCACAGAGAAGACATCAGTGGATCAGTGCCTGTCCCTCCTCTTCCCCTCATGAGGAAATTGTAGACTGCGATGAAGTGTCCCTTCAGTCACCCCTTCTCCAGGCTGAACAGACCAGGTGGCCTCAGTTGCTCCTCATGTGGCTTCCCCTCAAAGCCCTTCACCATCCTCACAGCCCTCCTTTGGACGCTCTGTAATAGCTTTATAACCTCCTTATATTATGATGCCCAAAACTGCATGCAATATCCAAGGTGAGGCCTCAGCAGTGCTGTCTTCTTTCATCTGTGTCCCAAGTCCCTGGTGGCCAGCCCTGTTTTCCCCATAGGTCACTGACCTTACCTGCCCCTTGTCCTGCCCCCATGCCCCAAGGTCACTGGCTGCTGAAACCTGGACTTAGCCCCAAACCAAGGGGGCGTCCCCCTCTTGGTGCTATTTCAGCATCTGCAGTAAACCTGTCTGGAACTGATCTGGGCTGCCAGAGCCTTCCTCCTCTCTTTGCTGAGCTCCCACGTGGGTGTGTGCGGATGTGTGAGCCCTGCCTCGCCTGAGCTTCCAAGCAGCCTTTCTCACCTGAAAGAAACTTTACTGGGGCCTAGGCTTGCTCCACTCCTTATACACACGCCACGACACAACAGGAGGCTCCTACCACCCTCTGTAACCACCCAAGAGGAGGTTGTAGCCAGGTGGGGGTTGTTCTCTTCTCACAAGTAAAAAGCCACAGGACAAGAAGAAATGGCTTCAGGTTGCACTAGGGGAGGTTTAGATTGGATTTTAGGAAAAACTTCCTTGAAAGAAGGAAGCATCAGAAGAGTCTGCCCAGGGAAGTGGTTGAGTCATAATCCCTCCAGGTATTTAAAAAATGTGTTGATGTGGCATTTAGGGACATGGTTTAGTGGTGGACTTGGCATTGCTGAGTTAATGGTTGGCCTCAATGATCTTAGGGGTCATTTCCAACTTCGATTTTTTTAAGATTCACATATAAAAGTTACAATTTTCTTTCATTACCTAGATGCCTGAGGTGGACTGTCAGAGTTATGACAGTTCACACCATTGCTGTCATCTCTTGAGTTTATATATAGGATTAACTCCTCAAAGGCTTTGAGAATATGGATTACAGTCTCTAGTAGTCTGTGGTCTACCAAAGCCAACATCAATTCTCACTTTCTCAGAGAAAAAAAAAAAAAAAAAAAAGGAAAATATCAGTGGCAGACTGTTTTATTGCAGTATTTTCTCAAAACTTAAAGTATATTGGAGTTCTAGTCAAGTGCTCATATAATGCCAATTCCCATTTTTAGTCTGTTGAGTCTAACAGCAGGAGAAGGAGGATGTGAAAATTGCAGGCTGGTCAGGCAGCTTTTTCTTTTTAACAGGAAGCTGATGTATAGGAGGAGTACTGTTATATCTACTGTATTGCTTTCCTTCTGTCCCCCAAAACAGTGCACACTGAACATGGAAAGGGAAATAACTACCATTTTGTTTGGTGGGTTGTTGGGATCTGTGTGAAATATACCTGGACATAGCATTTAACCACATATAGCCAGGAATGAAACAGCACTAAAGGTCAAGTGGATAAGACACATATCAGGAGTTCATGACTTTACATGATTCTGTGAATCTGTACAATCAATGTAATGCTGTTGTAAATATTGTTATATAGGGCTAGTTACTATTTTGGTGTTTGCTACATTGAAAATGTCATAACTTTTAATGAAGTACCTTCTTAGACAGGATTCAAGCTACCAGGGCTTTGTCTTTTGAGATTCTTTATTATAGTATGAGCTCAGAAGCCAAAAAAATTTGGGATGTGCTGTTGTACATCAGTAGATCTAGTGCATAAACTGTCTTGTTGCTGCCATCAAGTTTAATATTGTTCAGAATGAAGCAACCTATGTAAAATATTTCATGGAATCATGTTTGTAATGCAAATATTTTCAAGTTGAGGGCCTATGCCAAGATGTTCTAATTCATCCATAAACTCCCATAGCAAAGTTGCTTGTAAACAACAAATCTTGTTTATCAATTGCTGGTATTTTTCTCAGACTGCAGTGGGGCAAATTAATTTCTAGTGTCTCTACAGTGTAAATTGGTCCATTACTATGCAAGAATCAAAGTCCCACTAGCTAAGAAGCAGTTCACAGTGCCATGTGGTGTATCTGGAAGGGCTTTTCCCCTGCACAGCTGGCTCAGTTGGTGCTGGATCCTCTGAGCTGTGCTTTACATGTGACAGGCAGGAGGCAAGTACAGCGTGGGCATGCACTTACCTTAGGCAGGGCCTGGGTATCAGCAATTCATGAGTGTCTCTTAGCTGTGACAAAGCTCAAGCATCATAGCTGTGGGTTGGTAAGTTCAAAGTCTCCACAGCATACTTTCTTACCATATTTAGATATAATATATTCATTTTGTTGGGGTTAATTAGGCAATGGCAGGCCATACGCTACAGAGTTACCAACATAACAAATTGGGAAACCCCTGGTGCAAAGACCTTTCTTTGAATGAGGCTTTGTTGTTCATAGACTTGTGTATGTTCATCTTGAGAAAAACTCCAGGTAGACTATACCATGTTTAGAGGCTCTTTCGAAGTAATTGTGATTGCATGAACTAAAATTAAAGGATTCTACGATACAGAAGCTCAGGGAGTAATATTTCCTTTAGAGATTTTAATTTAAAAAATAAACTGGTAACTCACAGTGTGTCTTAACTTTGACTTTGCTTTTCATATCTATTTCTGGTTTTTGGTCTTCTTGAACACTTAGTAAGTATATTTCTTTAGAGTACTTCTTCTAGGGTGTAACTAGCTGCTTGTATCCATAATCAGATCTTTTTATGGTGGGATTATGTGCAAGTAGATGTGAATTAGTGAACTGAGTACTTGGGACACACTCAAAAAAGAATTTTTGACTGACTATTTTTGGAAAAGTTGCCAAAAATTTGTAACTGAGAGATTGCTGTTTTCTTTATACTTAACCTAGGAAAGCTGTGATAAGTAGTGTGGGTTGCAGTCACATTGCTCATTATTGACATTTTAATGGAGTTCCCTGTAGTCTGTTGCAGAGGCCAACACAAATAAACAGCAGCAGAAAGCCTGTCCCTACTTGTTCCCTACTTGTTGGATAAAATATGAGAGACTTCCTCCCTGGTACACTGTATTTTGGGTAGTTCTGTTTCCTGTCTGGATACCAGAGTATTATTAATGTTTGGGGGGCTTTGGTCTTTACTTAAAGGGAAAGTGTCTTTTTATGTGTGAGTATCATGGCATGTTATTGCTTTTATGACCCTTTGTAGATTGGATGCTTTTAGCTATTTGAAAAATAGGCAACATCAAACAAAATAGTTATGATTGTCTGTGCTCCAGCTTTATTTACTTTTATACTTTACCATATGCTCTTTCTTTCACAGGCATTTCCTATTCAAAACAGGAACAGGGACCACACCGCTGTTCAGTACTGCAACACCAGGGTACACAATGGCATCCGGCTCTGTTTATTCCCCTCCTACTCGGCCACTACCTAGGAACACTCTATCCAGAAGTGCTTTTAAATTCAAGAAGTCTTCGAAGTACTGTAGCTGGAAATGTACTGCACTCTGTGCTGTAGGGGTCTCAGTGCTGCTGGCAATACTGCTGTCCTACTTTATAGGTGAGTCCCATTTTTTTTATAATTGTCTCTATGAACAGTGGTGTCTGATGGATTGTATATGGACTGTGACATACTTATAGTTAACTAGCAAAGTCTTTGGTAACAGTAAAAGCCACAAGGATTTAATGAAAAGTCACAATTGTTTAGAGAAATTAGAAAATTTGAATATTTTGCAAGCATTCTGTAGCTTGATGGTCAGTGAATTTCTTCAGAGAAGTATTTGAAATAGAATTAAATTATGTGGGGTCGAGTTCTTATAGTATGTGTAAAATATAGGCCGAAAAATTATATGATGTGAATATAGCTTGCAGCATATCTTTGCAACTTTTTTTTTTCTCTCGTTTTGCTGAAAAATTACTAATACAATCTTTAGGAATAATATCACTTATTTCATCATAAATACAGAGCTGGAGGAAAAGTCTAATACAGACGTTTGCAAAATAGGGAAAACAATTGTCCAAAAGGACAACATGCAGTGAAGATGTAGACTTCTTCCTCTCTTGTGGATTATTTAATTATTCTCACTTTTCTCTATTTGTTTGTTAACAGTTTCCAAATTTTATTTTATTTTAGAAGAGTTCCTTCATTTCTTCATCTTAATTATTTTCATAGATATTCACTATAAATGTTATATAATTTTAGTTTTAGGCATTTAATAGGAGCAGTGGTTGGCTATGAGAAAATGTCCTTAATAAGGGAACAGAATTAGGATCATTTTGCATTCCTAACTTTCTTTGCATCTTTGTCCAGATTACAGATTTTTTCATCTCTGAGTCGATAAATGGTCTTCAAAGACTTTCTTTTAACTGACTTGCTAATTAGAAGTTTAGTTCACCACAGCTATGGAAATATAAATATAATGGTCTGGTTTTTGTTGTTGGTTGCACACAAGTTTATAGTCTTGAGGACTGGAGGAAAGAAAAGAGAAAGAAGAGAGTCAATGTCTCTTTCCTTTCCTCTTTTTAAAATCTGTGTTAATTTATAATAGAGCCTAGAGGGCCTTAAGATCCTTAAATCTTCATCGTCGTTGTTCAAACAGTCTCGTTGCATTTCAATGCAAGAGACGGCATAAGCTCTATTGAGCCTTTGAAGTAGTTCTTACTGAGTTGAAACTCCTGTGAACAATGCAAGAAACTGGGTTGCTGGGTAGCTGGAGAAATTCCCCTTTGACCCAGCAAAGCAGAGCCCCCTGAGCACGCTTTCCACCTCAGCTGCCAGCCCCAAAGAGCAGAAGACATATATGCAAATGTAGGCCTTGCAGCTCTCTTCAGCTTCCTTCAATCATTGGATTTGTGGGTATTTTGTGTCAACGTGCAAGGAGTGTAAAGGTGTGGTTTAGAGTTAAGTCTTGACACAAAATCTTGTTTTAAGTGGGATTGAAGTAATCCCATTTATAAAACACATTAATTGTGCTCAGTTTCTGTAATATTGCCTCATAAATCATCAGAAGTAAACATCTGCTACTAAATAAATGCATAAATATGAAAGGAAGAATTCAGCATGAAGTATCACTGTCAGAAGCCAGGAAAAACAGCCATACATATAGTAAAACACAGGAGACCTGATTGTGAGCTGAGCTCTACACTTTGCTAGCCCCAAAGAGCCAGATTACTTATGAATCTGAGGGGCACGGGAAGATAGCTGTACCAGATTATTTCTCCCACAGGCACATTAAGAAATATAAGCATGTCTAATGTGCCTCTATTCCTGTATTCAGGAAAAAGAACTGAGCTTTTCAGTGAGCAAGAGCTGAAAGCTCCACACATCATTTATTCACATACCCTGTAAAAAAACCCGAACAAATAGCTGCACAACATTTCATTTCATGGGTACACTCCAGCTCACATCCTAGCTGAAATAAACAATGCACAACAGCCTTCCTCTGCCCACAGTCAATAGGGAGCTCAATGCCTACTGGTGATAATACGCATATTTCAGCTAACTCAGCAAGCTAAATGTAAAATTCAGCACTCAGAGCTCTCTAGAGAACTTGGTGTCCATAAAATCACAAATGGATTACACTCATTCATATAGTTGGTTTTCCCATCTCTGCAGATGTAGTATCAGAAATATCCCCCATTTAATAGGCCATCCAAGTATAAATTGGTAGAAATCATTAATGTGAGATGGAAGCACTCCTTCACCTAAGTTAACTATTTCATAGAATGGCTTGGGTTGGAACAGATATTTAAGATGATTTAGTTCCAAACCCCCTGCCATGGACAAGGACACCTTGTGCTAGACCAGGTTGCTCAAAGCGCCATCCAACCTGACCTTGCATACATTCAGGGATGGGGCATCCACAACTTCTCTGAGCAACCTCTTCTACAGTCTGACCACATCACAGCAAATAATTTCTTCCTAGTATCTAATCTAAACTAAACCTGTCCTATTTTAAAGGCATTCCACTTTCTCCTGTCTTTGTGACATGTCCCTCTCCAGGTCTCTTTCAGGTCCCCTTAAGGTAAGAGAAGGCTGCTCTATGGTCTTCCCAGATCTCCTCTTCTTCAGGCTGAACAACCACAGCTCGCTTTTAGCCTGTCTTCAGAGGAGACATTTCAAAGGTGTGAAAGGGAAATGACTGATTAGGAAATTGGTTGTAGCATAAAAAGAAGGGAAGGATTGCAGAACTGTATTACCTCTAGCACCCTGTGACATGCCTCCATTACAGTGGTCTGGCATCTCTGCTGAAATTTACAGCAGCTGAGGTGGCATGCCACATTTGTATAGCCCGTTTGGGACATGTTTTGAACTTCACAGAAATATGTTGCCACAAGTGTGAAAATGCTCCCACCTTGAAGCATTTGCATCAAAGAAGGAATTCAATATGATGTATCACTGTCAAGAGCTGGGAAATCACCCGTCTTGCAGCATGATTGTGGCAAAATATGCCAGTACCTGTTGATCAGGTGTGGCTGCGGTCCACTGTGGCAGCTGCAGACTGAAGGACTAATGGAACACTCTTCCAGTGAGTGGTGGTGTGATCCAGCCCTCCTCAGAATTGCAGAGAGATGAACATGTCATGCCCAGGCTTATTTTAGTTACAGTATGGGGTAGAGAAAGTGACTTGAGATCTTGCTGCCTCTGCTCAGGCAACATAAGGCAGAAGAGACAGTTTGCTAGACTTCATGTCTGCCTTTGCAGAAGTGCTCAGTCAATTACTGCTCTGTCAATTAGCCCAGCCAGAGGAAGGAGCTGCATCAAGAGTCTGGTATGTCTTGCACTTCTTCCATCACTCTGACAGGAAAGATTCCTATGTTTACAAAGTCTGCAAAGATGAGGTGAGAGCAAAGAGTGTCAGCATGGGTAGAGACCAGAGCAAACACTACACTCTAAAGCCACTTCATGCAGTCTTGGGGATCACAAGGAATTGAAAATGTTGTTTCAGTCTAAAGGAAAGTCTTCCCATCCATTCTTGCATTTCTAGCCCTCATAGTTTCTCTCATCCATTCTGCAATGTCCAAAATATTTAAGCTTACTATTCCTGTCAATTAGACCTACTGATTTTTAGAGAAAATAGAAGGGAGTTGTGGAAAATGTTGGTCCTTTGCATAGAGGCTTCATCTACTGTTAATTGGTTGAGAAAGAAGTAAAGCAACAGAAACATGCAAGTGCTGAACCAAAAGATAGTGTAGCAACACAGAGAAGACAGGAATTAAAAATAGCTCTAGTTTAAAGTAAAGGATTCAAGGAAAAGCTCTCTGAAATAGTGGATTACAAAATTGGGAATAAAGAATTTAAACCACCTCATTTAGTGATCAAGTTAACACTGGAATTTCTTTAAGCTGCTCATTTGCTTAACTTCTGTCTGTAATCAGATTTGCAGCCAAGGAAAAAAGCAAACTTCTTTTTCCAACATGAAGATTTTAGAATCTTTTTCCCTGTTTGGAAGACTAGGAATAACAGTACTAAATATAAGCTGTTAAATAGTAAGAAGAATGAAGTTGCCTTTGTTTGACCTCTTTCTACATAGACAGTAACAGTTTTAACCAACTTGGTACGGAGAGTCCATGTGGAAGCCAGAAATAGAGTTCAGTTTTACAATGTGGAGACAACACAGAACTTAGTCCTTTGTTTCCCCATGGCTTACTGCCTCCTTCAGCATTCCTTCTCTGCAGCAAATTAATCAATAAAAGGAAAGTTCTGAAAGAAAGTTCTGAAGAGCATCTCCTAGGTCAAAAATGAGCACCAGGTCAAAGTTTCATATGTAACCACCACCCTTCAATTCCACATTTTGGGATCTTCCTTGTCCACTTGGCTTTTATTAAGGGAAGGAACTTGTTGTTCTTAGACATGATTTTTTCCTAACAGAAAAATCCTTAGTGTAATTATAGAGAACTAACTAGTCAGGAGTTGTTTCCAATATGTTGTTACATATCACAGACTCTGACCAGCTGTATTAACAAACTGATTTATACTGTACTAATTATTTTGCTGTAGTGTGGATTCAGCAATTAATGGATGAAATTAATGAGAATTTGGGGACCTCAGAGCCCCTCTTTCTTCCCCAGGAGTTGCTCTAGCAATTGATTCTCCATTGCTAATGGCACTGTCTTGACATTGTCTAAATCAATACAAGAAATTACTGCCATTTTCACTGTACATGGAACTGAAGAGAGGAGCAGTTCAGTTCCTCAGTCAGCACTGGAACTGCATGATACCAGATTCAGTCAACTAAATGTGAAGAGTTGTACACTGAAAAATTACATGCATCTGTCATGAATTTTGTCTTATGTCTGCTAAATAAGTTTCCATGAACATAAAACATTTGAATAAAATGTCATTTGAATGCACAATAGGACCTGTGCTATTTAGTCAGGCCTTTCCTGTCCTGACTGCTTCACAACAACCTGTAATACTTTCAAGTCATTGTGCATTTTACTTTGTGTAACTTAGGATTGATCATTTTGTTAGCCTTATCTTAGCAGTCAGTGGTCAGAACATGAATATACACCAGCCAGCTATTTGTTGAGATAAAACAAGTATTTACATGTCAGTGATAACAGAAGGGCATCTCTTCTGTAGGAAGAGAAGAAAAACAAAAACAAAAAAAAAAGGGAAAAAGGAATTTTATTTCATTTAGAAGGCCACATGATTATTTTTGTCACTATTGCCTTTGTCATTTTTTTAATCACCACTTTCATTATCTATAAGTACTGTTTTAAAACTTAAACAAATCCAATTTGGACAGAAAAGAAAGCTAAAATTTAGACTTAAGAGATGAAATATCTTCTGGGAAAATGTGTATGGGAGGATTGATGGTACTTCATTCTATGAGAAACAGTAGAAAAACTTGGGTTCTGCTATGATGCAGATGACTATACAATCATAATGCAAATTTCAAATGAAATATGAATGGAAAAGATACCAGACCAGAAAGCTACGTTTGATAATTACAGATAGTTCATATTTTCTACACTGTATAAAAATAGCTACACTGTGCTTTTTCTGCAGTTGCTATAACAAGCACTCATGCTTTTTGTCTGTCTAAAAGTGTTAGTGTTTTATCATCATCCCAAAATATTAAAAATAAGCTGAACATTATATGCTAGTATATTTCTAATAATAGACAACTGTCTTCAGAGTTCTCAAAAACTTCCTGAGAATAAGAACAAACCAACTTAAGAGGTTTTAAGGTAGAAAGAGAAGAAGAAGAAAGTGTCTAGGAAAAATAGCAAACAAGTTTCATTATTAGAGGAGACTGACACATCAGAAGCATGCAAAGTGTGAAAGATAGTGTGTAACTATCTGAGGTGAGTTTTTTGTTAAAAATTATTAAATTGCCTGTTTCTGTAGGCTGAGGCTACCTTCCTATGTCTTTAGTGCTATTTCTGAGTTTGTTGTCTGTGGTTCTCCCATATTACTCAGGATTTAGTGTGACAGCAGCTGGCATTCACATCTCTTCCCAGATTGTGGAGGACCACCTGCCCTTCCTGTTGGGTTCAGTGGCAGAAGTCATAGGAGGGCAGAACCACTCTCCCCAAAACTAATTGATTCACAGCCATGGCAATTACAGAACTGAATTTTGTGACTACAGCAAAGACTAAATATACCTAATAATCTATTTTACTTTATCAATAAAGAACAATATATTTCTTTTTGATTACAATGTCAAGTTAACATTATTCTGCTGTTTATAAAGCTCAGTTACTGCCAGGAATAAGGAAAACAACTTAATTAATGATGTCATTTAAATGGAATTTTTATTACAATACCCAGCATAGGTATTGTAATTAACAGGCATGAGGGAGAATAGGGTTTAATTGCCGTTAATCACCTTACCTTTCATTATGTGTTTATAGAAACTGTTTTTCTTTTTGACATACATTTAATTTTGAGTATTGTAACACTATTGTCACTGAGAGTTTCATCAGGAACTTTTGGCTTTCTTCATTCTCTTCCCATTTCTGTCTGCTTCACTCAGGTTTGCTGGGACCTTAGCTATGTCTGGAGCTTCACTGAGGTGTGTGGGTTGGAAATATGTTCCCTGTCTACAGATATGTGGCAGATTTTTACAGTTAGCTAGGTTTATGCTCTCAGCCCATTTGTTTTTCCAACAAAATAAGCCATGAGGTAAACTAATATATTTATATCTCTGATTCCCAGAAAAAAAAATGTTTTCCTTCTGATCTGTTGTCATCATTCGAAGGAATTGCTCAGAGATTTTACAGTTTACCAAATCTATCACAATGTATTCAAACTACCTTGCAAAAATCTACAGCAGGGAATCTTCTCTTAAGTAAACCTTTCTGAGAAAGCGTGCCAGCTATCTAAGCACAGCTCCTTAGCGTTGTCTGATCTCACCACACACTCAGCAGAACCACATCGATGTTTTTGTGTTCTTTCTCACTGTGTGTATATCTGGATTTGTGAAGACAGCCACTGTCTCCAGCAGTGTTGAAAGTACATCAGTTCTTGCAAAGTGTAGACTCGTTACTCATTTTGACAATCCATGGGGCTTTTAGGGAAGGTTTCATGTGCCTAGTGCATTTGGAGGCAGCAGCAATGTTCCTTGTCATCTTTTTTTTTTTTTTTCCTTTTTTTTTTTTTTTTTTTTTTTCAAAATTAAAGCTTGGTGGGATTTGGAAGTGGCTGCCTCTCAAATGAAGAAACTGTGGATTAGGTGCATAGTGATGTCTCTTTTCTGTCCCAAAGGAACATTTGCAGATCTCTCTTAGCTGCAGGTGATGGCTCTGCCTTCCCAGAGCGTGTGGCTCTGCTCTACACCTTGCAAAAGCTGCCTGCCTGTTGTTTTAGGCATCAGTGCCACATGTTGCTCTCTCCTGCCAGAAGAGCAGGTATGCAGCCTCACTTGAAGGCGGGCCAAAGGGTGTGTAGTCTCTTCAACTGGGCCTTCAGTGTGTGGTCAGATACTCGGTGAATGTAGTACAGCACAGTTATTTAGCAGCTAGAAATCCACCTCCTGAAATTTATAAAGGATTTTAGCTCCTGAATGGACCTTAGAATAGTCCTTGAAGTCTGAAGTACTAATATGCTACTTCTGTTTTAGTACTTAAATTCCTTAAAAATGCAATCATAAAAGCCAGAGATAATTGATAAATGTAGCCTTTGCCTTACTAATAACTAATATTATTCAGGCAACTCTTTTCACTCATTCCTGGCATGTGCTTGATAAATGGCAGTATTCAGATATAAATGTGACTTTCCACACTGTTTTTTTGCTTTAAAATGAGGCTTGATATTACAGCTAGTACTTCCATGACTTTGTGCATTACAGAGGTTTTCAGATCTGTGTAATGTGATCAAATTATTTTCCTTGGTATCCCAAAGCTATGAATTTTAGATATCTGTATGAGTTTCATGTAATGTTTATAGCATTGGCAATGAGCTAATTGGGCTTCCTTAGAGTGGAAATATTTTGTAAATAATAATGTAATTTCTTATGTTCCCCACATTTTTTCCTTCAAGACTAGGAGACAGAGATAGAATGATTAGTCCAAAAATGAAGTTGTTGTGCTTTACCACCTTATTGGGCTGAAAGTGGTTTTAGCATCTTTTTTGAAATAGTACAAAACCTAAACATGTTGAGCATCTATGTCTTGAAGCATAGACATGAAATACACTTTCTTGTCTCTTGCAAGAATACTATTGTGGATAATGCCTTTGGCTGATGTTTTTAAAGCAAAGATCTTTTTGCTGTGTTCCAGGCTAAGTGCAGAGCATAATATTACTGTTTCAGGAGTGCAGGGAATTCATAGTTGATTGGTGTTGTGGGTGTCACTTGCTATTATTGTTAGTGGCACTGAGAATAAAACGTTCATTGAGAAAGATAATCCTCACACGAAAGGATGTAGGAACATGTAATTGACAATCAGGAGGTTAAAACAGACTTGACAAGATTTCAAGGGATTAAAAAAATTAATCTGTCAAGGCACACCTCTGCTCCAAAGGCTTGTATTCTAATTAAGATTTATCACAAGCTTTTTGGCAATAGTCCTGTCACCCTTGCACTTTTTGCCAGTGGAGAAAATTGAAATTCAGTAATTCTGGCAATATAAGAGGTGTAGGAATAATCTGCAAGATGACATGATGATGTCATTGCCCATAAGTCCCACACATCATATTGTGAAGCAGCATGACATTTTTTCAAAATCTGGATGCTGCTTTCAGGAAAACTGAAGTCTCTTACAAGAAAGTTTTGTAGAGATGTGTGTCCTTCTGCACTCCTCCTCTAATCTTCTGACAGACTCCCAAATATTAGCAATTTTTCAGATTAATGAGATTTTCAGTTAAAATGCACTGTTTTTTGATAAAGAGCAAGTTTAGAGTAGTTTAAGAGGTATTATTTTATTTTATCAGTCCAGGTAAACATGTAGTGTATTTTAGTAATAGGCCAACATGTGTAATGCTGCAAATGAATGCTTTTGTTTAATGAATGATTTTGCAAAGCAGATATTTGCTTGGGTGATTACTTGAGTTGTTGTGGACTTAGGATTAATCTTCTCTTCTTTGCTGGTAGTTTCAATTAATTTTTAACTCATGCCTGTGAAGAAAGAAGCCAGCTCCTAGAAATGTGCTGTCTGCTGTGATATTTGAATTACAATACATTACTACACTGGTAGTTTTGTGTAGAAATTGCATCTTTTCTGTAAACGACAATCTTTTCTTGTTTTGTATTTTTTTTCAGTGAAAAGAACTGCTTGTTCTCTTTTTGAAAGCTTTAAAAAATTCATGCTGTTAAAAAAAGCCCGACTTAGATGAGATTTTAGTAAACCTCTCCATACACAAACACTATAAAATGAAAAGGTCAAGTACATGTGTCCAACCTTGCTTTAAGCAATACCATTTGATATTACATTTATTGCTGAGATCACAAGAACACATGGGTTTTATATGGATGTAATTACCCCACTGCAGGGTTTAATTATGGATGAAAGTTAGATGTCCTCTGAAGTAGACAGGAAATTGATGCCATTTCAGACAACTCCATTCACCAAAAAAAAAAAACCCAAGCCCACTCACTGTCTCTTCGGAATTGTCACCTATGGCAGCATTTGTAGTTTTATAATCCAGGAAAAAGAAATGTGCAACAGCTGATTAGATGATGTGGATATTTGCATTTCAAAAGCTTGTTTTTCCTCAGTAATAAAACCAATGAAATCAGAGTCATTTTGACAATATTTGGTAAAATATTTGACAAATGCATCTCTTTTACTAGTTCTGTAGAAGCAATAATGTGGGGGAGTTAGGTACATAAACGCGTATCAGCCATTTGGAAAATTAGCTAGTTCCAGAAACTTCTAAGTATAGAAATAGATATGTAATTTAAAAATAGTTCTAAGTTACTCTTAATATGGTACAAAAAGAGTAGTATTTTTATTTCAGTAATACTCATTGAAATCTAAAACAATATCGAGCCACACAGAGTTAATGTTCTGCTAACTACTGATTTCCTGAGGTGTAACACAGTAACTGGCTACAATAAATTCATCTTCACTTGTGGAAGCCCCAAGCTTATCTGTTGTTTTATCTTCTCTTTCATCTTTGAAATGCTGAGTCTCACATCCCTTTTTATGGAGGCATTTTTGCTGGACAGTGGGTCCTCATTTGACTCACTCCAAATCTCTTCA
Source organism: Aegithalos caudatus (assembly GCA_013389925.1). NCBI lineage: Eukaryota > Metazoa > Chordata > Aves > Passeriformes > Aegithalidae > Aegithalos > Aegithalos caudatus. The sequence continues at coordinate 246,673 of WEIU01020664.1, read as the reverse complement.
CATTGCTAAGGGAAAGGTATTTATGTTTTTCAAATTATTTCCCAGATTTTCAATTATTTCTCCATCTACTTCTTTCCTGCCTCCTGTTAGTACTCTCAAGTAGAGGTAATGAAATTGAGGTATCTGCATTTGAAAAGTAGAGATGCACTACTTACTGTTATTTCAATTCAGCTGTAGCCAAAAGTAGAGGCCAAATTTAAAACACATCCTTATTACTGATCTAATGTCTTTTCACACATTGAAAGGAGTAGTTGGTTTTCTCTATCAATTTTATAAGTCACCGTTACTTTAGAGCTAAGACTGGTTATTCTTAAGATCACCTGTAATATTTTACTGTGCAGTGTTGTGACTGGTTTAACTTTAAAGGGAAAAAAAATCAGTGTGAAACTGTACTCTAAGTTGTTTTTTCCAAGGCTTAGATAACTGATACAAAATACAAAGTGGTGTACAAACTGACTTGCAAGCAATTCACTAGCTTTACAAACAACTAATGGTAAATTTGTCTTTATGTCATAGTTTCCTTTCATAAATCATATAGGGTAAATTATTGTTCCTCTTGATAGTATTTTTCCTGTACCTACAGTATAACTTTGCTTACAGGAATAGTTAATAAAAAACAAATTTCCCTTTAGTGGAGAAACATGATATGTTATTGCAATGCACATAAAACATATTAATGATGATATAATAAAAGATGCCATGTCTAATAGCCAGTCCCTAGAGTGGTGGTGATATTTCAATAAGAGGATGACTGCAGTCACTGAACTGTTGTAGACCTTGGGGTTTTAAACCAAGGGTTTGCATGAGATTATTTGCTTATGCAGATAGCTAATGGCTTACAAGTTTTACACTGGAGGTGTTGAGGTAAGGTAGAGTTGTATAAAAAGGCCCCCTTGAAGATGAGCTCAGCATGTCAATTCTGTTTTTTAATATGGATTCAAGTGGAAATTCTGTGGGCTTGCAAGTTGATCTGCATGTAGTGGTTGGCTTATACATTTACATAATTGCATGGTTCAGGTAGGTGAGTGGTAATTACCATGGGGGGGTCTAAATCACCATGAAGAAGTTTTGTAAAGAGGTTATAGGTTATTTTCTTTTGGCCTCAGTCATGTACCTTTGATCTACAAGTGAACTGCTCTAATTGTGATCTCATGAAGCCTAAAAAACAGCAAAGGATTAGAAAACCTATATATTGACTTGCACGTTCAATCAACTTGCATATGATCTCAGCAGGAAATTCAAAACAAAAGCTAATTTATGGAAAAATATGGAGTTCTAATCACAGTTTAGCTCCATGGGGTTCCAAATAACATACTACAATCTCTACATGCAGATGCTTTCATCTTACATTTCAGATTTGGTGACATTCCAAAAGTTCTTATCAAGCCTTATTATCATCTTTTATTAAAGCTTATTACATTTATCCTTATTGCATGTTTGCTGTAATCTGTCATTCTTAATATGGAATACAAAAAGCTTTGATCTTTTTTAGCCAGTCATGAGATGGAAATATGCAACACAAGTGTTTCACTACATAGTATAAAGTCCCAACTCAGTATGTCCTTTGAACATTGCATTAATTGGCCCCTGTTTCTTTTTCCTTTGGTCCATAAATCTTTCCCTCAGACTGCACTTCTCTGTGCTATCAACATGCAAATAGGCTATGCCTGATCATATAGTGCCACTTAATTGTATCCTTCAAGAGGTTTGTGGTGGTTTTGTTGGGTTTGGGGTGGTTGGTTTCTCTGTAATAAATAAGGCTTTCGAATTATAAAAAATGGTTGGACCCCTTCATCAATGCTCTTGCCCAAGAAAGGTGTTTCCAATTAATTTTGAGACATTACATTGTCATTGCTCTTCTTAACACTGTGGGGGTGTGATCTAAAGGACAAAGCAAGACTTCTGTTGGAGTTGTGGAAAAAAAACCTGAAATGGATAAAACAAACATGAGGCTCAGTTTTTTTCTAGAAAGCAAATTTAAGAAAGAAAAGGGAAGAGTTATAGAATGAGAAGCAATAAAATAAAGACATCCATGAAGGAATACAGAATAGTTGTCAGCCTGTAGTCTTAACCTGGCCTTGACATGTTAAATCAAGGAAATTTTCTTCTTCCTCACAATATTTAAAATCATTGATTATAACTTTATTAGCTAGAAACCCAAAACTTACGGAATGTTTTTTCCTGCCTTTGTATGAACAAAACAACCCCTTGCCTTGAAAGAGTCCTTGATCCAATATGCACTTCCCCATCATTTCTGTACTTGTGATGATTGTTCACCATCTTTTTAGACTGAACATTATTTGGAAAAAAAAAAAAAAAAAAAGTTGAGGAGAAAGCCCAAGATAATGATGAAGACTATTTCGGTTTAGTAGAGACTATTACAAAACAGAGTAGGTTTGTTGCTCATCAGAATAAATGGGCAAATCTGAAACCAGACATAATAGATACATCTTATTTAAATGAGAGGCTACTGAAAAATTATCTTTGTTTCTGTTTCAAGAAATCTGAATTCTCCCTTAAGCTTTGAATGTGCCTTGTATAATGCAGTTGACAGAATGAGACCATTGTTACATAAAAGTCCCTGGCTTGACAACTGAAATGAGACATGTAGCCATACAAGTTTTCAGAGGAATAAATGTTCCATCTTGGGGTGAATATAGTAAAAATATTTACACCAAGAATACCACGTGTCTTTCTTAACAGTTCAAATGCAACAATACTTTAAAGTGCCACGTAATGGTCTTTGATTAGGGCGTCAAAGAGAGTAAGTTTATTCACAGTACATAGCTGATACACCATTGTTGTTATATTTTTTCTAGGCAAATTTTTTTATGTTTTGCAAATTCATTGTCAAAAGGCTCCAGGAGAAAATGAGGAATAGACTAGACAGGTCAGATTTTTTTTGCAGATGAAACTGTAAAGTCAATGGAGACATTCAACTGTTCAGGATAAAAGGGAAAATACCAGTTTTTCAGTTACTGTATTGATCTTGATAGGTATTACTAAGTTTTTCATATAGCACTATACTAAAATGCCTTCCATTCAGTGTACATGTTCAGCAACTTTTGTATATGATGCTGCTGGTGACTAATTCTATGAAGGTGCTCAAAAGCATGTACTTTAAATTTATTTTAAATTTAGAAATAATGGGTTTTATTGATTGGAGAAAAACAGTAATAAATAAGGAACTTGTCTTTGTAACTTTTAATTCACTTTATTTAAGATTTTAATTAACTATTTTTAATTCACTATTTGATCTGCAGCAACATCCAAGGTATCCTATTATCTTAGAAAAAAGCAAATGAATGCAAATCACTGACAGTTCATTTGCACATCTTCTAGTCCACTTCAGGTCCTTCAGAATAAAATAGGTTTAGATTCTAATTATGGCTGCAAGAAAAATACATGGAAGATAATTTTAAAAACCACTTCAATGTTCAAATATTTCATTTTAAAATGTATTGCCAACAGGGAGATGAAATAGAAGATAATCCTTCAACAAGATTGAGCAATAATTGCAATTTGCTTAGTTTAAATTATAATCTTTTTGCATTGCTTTAAATATAGATTATGTTCATTTTTTTCTTATGTTCAAGTGTGCATAAAGATTTTTCAATTAATTCTAAGAAAGCAATTTTTGAATCGTGGTTTCAAAATATCAGCACCCAGAAATACGTATCAGTGGCAGTCCTGGAACATGAGTTCAATAACTTAGCAAGGAACTCATCTTCAAGCACAGCTTCATGAATAATAAGACTTGATTACCATACCTTGTAAAACACATGGGAGAAGGGAAGGAGAGTCGCCAATATCATTCAGTTCCTCTTGCCAACTTCCCCTATGGTGTTGAGTTCTTTATGTTCATAGACATATGCCATAGTCCTTATATCCAGAGGTTTTGGGGAGATGATTGCTCTTTAGAGACAAGACAGTGTTTTTTCTTTCTGCTGGCTAGTCTTAATTTTTCATCTGTTGCTATTCTAAAAAAGCTGGAGGAGCATTGGAAGTCCATTTCCCAATTCAGGAGACTCTGTTTCTTCTTCTTTCTTACTTAAAAGAATCCTCTTACCTGTGAATTCTTGTACTCCTGAAACACCCTGTGTCACTTCTAGAATTCTTCCCTGCAAAAAGCAAGTTGCCATATTCAGAATGGAAGGTCTTGACTTGCTGGCACTTCTGATTGGTACTTCAGAGGGCTACCTCTTTCATTACTGTAGGACTGCTTCTGTGAATAAAGCCTCTGCTTGTATGTGTATGGTTTTGTTTGTGCGTCCTTATGATCTGCATCTGTGATTCTTTCACCTGCAAAGCTCACAGGGTGTTTGCTATTCCCTTTGTGTTTCACATGAACATGTTTGTCACTTACAGTACTTTAGAAAAAGTTGTGGTTGATCCTGGTAAGTTATGATAGAGACAACCTTGAATTTTGACCAGAACAATAAATAAGTTTCTCAGGCTTTTAGTGTACATTGCCACTCTTTTCTACAAAGAAAAAAAAAAAATTCTGATAGTCATAAGCCCCCAACATTGTGTATATATTCATATCTGATCTAAACTTTTTTTCTGTTCAAAGCTACACTGGATACTAGATCATGCTAATACCTGTCTATTTCCTTTATGAACTAGCTGTCCTATCCTCATAGCAGTCAAGTGTATGAGAAGAGGTAAAAAAATTCAGACAAGTGCAGTTCTTGCTAAATGGTAGAACATGAATTGGTTTTCTGTTAGAATTCTCTTTTGTGCCTCTCATAATTTTGGCAGAAAGGAACTTAGAGATATTGAGCAAGGCAGCAAATGCAGCCAGTATGCAGTTAAATGCAGCAGGAACTTGTCAACCCTCACAGTTCTAGTTCTGCCACTTAGTTTCATAAATTATCCATCTTTCACCACCTGCTAATAAAGGACTGATTTCTTTTTGGATGCAAGAGTCTTGGAGAAGGTTTTGAAGTGATAACATAGTGTATTTCTCAAGAGCAAGTTCCTTGTAAAGGTAATGTGTAAAGCACTGAATTACTAGCTTGAGGAAGGAGCATGCACAATAAATGGGCAACTTCTTCCTGAAGATTATTGCAAAATGTTTTACACAGTGTAAACTAGTGGTAGGTTTTTTTCAAGTGTTTGCAGTGAAATGTATTCTTAGTCTATTTTAATTATTGAGAGGACATGGAAGGCTTTGTAGACTGATTACAAACCAAAATAACTAGACTTCAGTTACATAGTGATCACAAGATCAACCAAGCTTGAAAAAGTAGTTTTGAGATGGTTCAGAAACCCTTCAGTGAGCTGTGTGGTGACAGATGGCAAGATTACCCAACTGCCTGCAACAAATAATAGCATTTTTATGTTAGCATTAAGGCTACTGGTGGTACAAATGCACTCCTTTAATTTGAGCTCTGTATTTTTGAATATCCCAGTCCATTTGGCAAGGGGAGGGAGAAAGAGGAGGGCAAGAGCCCAACTATTAATTTGGTGACTGCTTCTATGTTTGGGATTTGTTCTGGTGAATTTAGCCACATTCACCAGCACTACACATACACATGGACACTGGTACTGTGTTCATGCCAAGAGCAGCCCAGATCTGAGAGAACTTTCTTATCTTTGATGCCTCTTCATTCCACTCTGTTAGAAGGAATGCACTCCTCACCCTTTAGACTATCACCACACTCTAAAGGCTGGCCATACAGATAATTTGTCCAGTAGCAGGACAAATGCTGCCTTAACTCAGTCCAAAGGTAAATCTTAGCATGGCTTCAGCAAATAAAGAATTCTTGGTAGCTGGAGATTACTTTGCAGAATAGATATAGGGACCAAAACAGTAGAATATGTAGAAGATTCTACAATCCTAGGTTAAAGGTGATAGGGTTTTTTGTAAATTAAATTTAAAATAAGTTAAAATTAAGTTAAAATAAATTTAAATTAGGGTGTTGTTTTTTTTTTTTTTTATTTTAGCTTTAAAAAAAATCATAGGTTAAATAGTTAAAGATGGAAAAGGCCTTAAAAATCATCAAGTCAAACTATCAACCTAGCACCACCACCATGTTCACATGGTTCATTAAACCATGTCCTGAAGATCCATATCCACAGGTTTTTTTTAACACTTCCAGGGATGGTGATTTTAATTTTCTGGGAAGCCTGTTCCAATATTTTACAATCCTTGCCATGAAAACATATTTTCCTTAATCCCCATTTTTCCTTNTTTTTTTTTTATATTTTAGCTTTAAAAAAAATCATAGGTTAAATAGTTAAAGATGGAAAAGGCCTTAAAAATCATCAAGTCAAACTATCAACCTAGCACCACCACCATGTTCACATGGTTCATTAAACCATGTCCTGAAGATCCATATCCACAGGTTTTTTTTAACACTTCCAGGGATGGTGATTTTAATTTTCTGGGAAGCCTGTTCCAATATTTTACAATCCTTGCCATGAAAACATATTTTCCTTAATCCCCATTTTTCCTTAATCTAAACCTCCCCAGGCACAATTTGAGGCCATTTCCTGTTGGACTGTTACTTGTTACATGGGGGAAGACATTGACCCTCATCTTACTATAGCCTGCTTTTGGGTAGTTGTAGGGATCATGTGGGTCTCCCTGAACCTCATTTTCTCTGGGCTAAGCTTGTGCTCCAGACCCTTCACCAGCTTTTGTTGCCCTTCGATGGATGTGCTTCAGTACCTCAGTATCTTTCGTGCAGTGAAAACTGGACACAGCACCTGATGTGTGGCCTCATCAGTGTCAAAGATACAGGGCCATCCCTGCCTGGTTCTGCTAGCCACACTATTTCTAATACAGGCCAGGATGCCATTGGCTTTCTTGGCCACCTGGGCACTGCTGGAATCATGTTCAGCTGCTGTCAACCAGCACTTCAGGGTCCTTTTCTGCAGGACATTTTTCCAGCTACTCCTCCCCCAGCCTGTAGCACTGCATGGGGTTGTGATAAAAGTGCAGGACTCAGCACTTGGCCTTCTTGAACCTCACACAATTGGCTTTGTCCCGCTGANTCCTATCCTCATAGCAGTCAAGTGTATGAGAAGAGGTAAAAAAATTCAGACAAGTGCAGTTCTTGCTAAATGGTAGAACATGAATTGGTTTTCTGTTAGAATTCTCTTTTGTGCCTCTCATAATTTTGGCAGAAAGGAACTTAGAGATATTGAGCAAGGCAGCAAATGCAGCCAGTATGCAGTTAAATGCAGCAGGAACTTGTCAACCCTCACAGTTCTAGTTCTGCCACTTAGTTTCATAAATTATCCATCTTTCACCACCTGCTAATAAAGGACTGATTTCTTTTTGGATGCAAAAGTCTTGGAGAAGGTTTTGAAGTGATAACATAGTGTATTTCTCAAGAGCAAGTTCCTTGTAAAGGTAATGTGTAAAGCACTGAATTACTAGCTTGAGGAAGGAGCATGCACAATAAATGGGCAACTTCTTCCTGAAGATTATTGCAAAATGTTTTACACAGTGTAAACTAGTGGTAGGTTTTTTTCAAGTGTTTGCAGTGAAATGTATTCTTAGTCTATTTTAATTATTGAGAGGACATGGAAGGCTTTGTAGACTGATTACAAACCAAAATAACTAGACTTCAGTTACATAGTGATCACAAGATCAACCAAGCTTGAAAAAGTAGTTTTGAGATGGTTCAGAAACCCTTCAGTGAGCTGTGTGGTGACAGATGGCAAGATTACCCAACTGCCTGCAACAAATAATAGCATTTTTATGTTAGCATTAAGGCTACTGGTGGTACAAATGCACTCCTTTAATTTGAGCTCTGTATTTTTGAATATCCCAGTCCATTTGGCAAGGGGAGGGAGAAAGAGGAGGGCAAGAGCCCAACTATTAATTTGGTGACTGCTTCTATGTTTGGGATTTGTTCTGGTGAATTTAGCCACATTCACCAGCACTACACATACACATGGACACTGGTACTGTGTTCATGCCAAGAGCAGCCCAGATCTGAGAGAACTTTCTTATCTTTGATGCCTCTTCATTCCACTCTGTTAGAAGGAATGCACTCCTCACCCTTTAGACTATCACCACACTCTAAAGGCTGGCCATACAGATAATTTGTCCAGTAGCAGGACAAATGCTGCCTTAACTCAGTCCAAAGGTAAATCTTAGCATGGCTTCAGCAAATAAAGAATTCTTGGTAGCTGGAGATTACTTTGCAGAATAGATATAGGGACCAAAACAGTAGAATATGTAGAAGATTCTACAATCCTAGGTTAAAGGTGATAGGGTTTTTTGTAAATTAAATTTAAATTAAGTTAAAATTAAGTTAAAATAAATTTAAATTAGGGTGGTTTTTTTTTTATATTTTAGCTTTAAAAAAAATCATAGGTTAAATAGTTAAAGATGGAAAAGGCCTTAAAAATCATCAAGTCAAACTATCAACCTAGCACCACCACCATGTTCACATGGTTCATTAAACCATGTCCTGAAGATCCATATCCACAGGTTTTTTTTAACACTTCCAGGGATGGTGATTTTAATTTTCTGGGAAGCCTGTTCCAATATTTTACAATCCTTGCCATGAAAACATATTTTCCTTAATCCCCATTTTTCCTTAATCTAAACCTCCCCAGGCACAATTTGAGGCCATTTCCTGTTGGACTGTTACTTGTTACATGGGGGAAGACATTGACCCTCATCTTACTATAGCCTGCTTTTGGGTAGTTGTAGGGATCATGTGGGTCTCCCTGAACCTCATTTTCTCTGGGCTAAGCTTGTGCTCCAGACCCTTCACCAGCTTTTGTTGCCCTTCGATGGATGTGCTTCAGTACCTCAGTATCTTTCGTGCAGTGAAAACTGGACACAGCACCTGATGTGTGGCCTCATCAGTGTCAAAGATACAGGGCCATCCCTGCCTGGTTCTGCTAGCCACACTATTTCTAATACAGGCCAGGATGCCATTGGCTTTCTTGGCCACCTGGGCACTGCTGGAATCATGTTCAGCTGCTGTCAACCAGCACTTCAGGGTCCTTTTCTGCAGGACATTTTTCCAGCTACTCCTCCCCCAGCCTGTAGCACTGCATGGGGTTGTGATAAAAGTGCAGGACTCAGCACTTGGCCTTCTTGAACCTCACACAATTGGCTTTGTCCCGCTGATCCAGCCTATCCAGATCCCTCTGCAGAGCTTTCTTACTCTCCAACAAATCAACATTCCTGCCCAACTTGGTGTCATCTGTGGACTTGCTGAGGGTGCACTTGATTCCCCTTCTTCAGGTTGTCAATGGAAATTTTAAATGGCTTTGGCTCCAATACTGAACTGTGAGGAACACACTCATGACTGACACCCACTGGGTGTAATTCCATTCACCACCAGCTCTCTGGGCCTGCCCATCCAGTCAGTTTGTAACCCAGCAAAAAGTACACCCAGCCACACCACGGGAAGCCAGGTTCTCCAGGAGAATGCTGTGGGAGAAAGTTTTAAGAACTTTACTGAAGTCTCGGTAGACAACATCCACAGCCTTTCCCTCATCCACTAAGTGGGTCAGTTTGTCACAGAAGGAGTCCAGGTTGGTCAGGCAGGACCTGCCTTTTGTAAAGCCCTGCTGGCTGGGCCTGATCCCATTTGTCCTGTGTGACGGTGGGTACGATCCGTATGTTGGATGATCCTGGATGATCCTGTACGTTGCATGAAGGCACTCAAGGTGATCTGCTCCATGACCTTCCCTGGCACTGAGGTCAGGCTGACAGGCCTGTAGTTCCCTGGAACCTCCTTCTGGCCCTTCCTGTAGATAAGTGTCACATTATCCAACTTCCACTCACCTGGGACCTCCCCTGCTAGCCAGGGCTGCTGGCAAATGATTGGAAGTGGCTTGTTGAGCTTTCTGCCAGCTCCTCCAATACTCAGGTGAATCTCATCTGGCCCCATGAATAGGTGTGTGCCTACATTGTACAGCAGGTCACTGACAATTCCCTTCCACATTATCTAGGCTTCATTCTACGTCCTGTCTCTTGTCTCCCATGTCCAGGGGCTGGATACTTTGATGACAACTGGTCCTGTTATTAACAACTGAGGCAACAAAGGCATTAAGTACCTCAGTCTTTTCCTCATCTTTTGTCACTGAAAGGATCCTTTCCAAGAAAGGATGGAGGTTTTTGGCCCTCCTTTTCTTTCTGATGTGTTCTTAAAATCATTTGTTATCTTTTATAGAAATGGACAGATTAAGGTGGGCTTTCGTTCTCTTAATTTTGTCCCCACATGGCCTCACAACACCTTGTCCTTCTGAGTTGCCAGTGCCTTTTTCCAGGGGTGAAAAACTCTCCCTTTCTCCCTGAGTTCCATTCAAAGCTCTCTGTTCATCCAGGATCATCTTCTTCCCCACCAGCCCACCTTTCAACACATGGGGATGACCTACTCCTGTGCTTCTAAGACTTCCTTCTTTAAAGCACATCCAGCCTTCCTGGATTCTTTTTCCCCAGATATCATAATGTTTTTCTGCTTAAAAAACCATCCTGTTCCACAATGGAAGCAATCATCCCAGTCTTGATACAAGTAAAAGGAGGCTTTTGTTAGGGTTTGTGGACACATTTGTAATTTTGACAACCCATCTTTTCTCCCATCCCCTGAGAATTCATCTATGCTTGCAGCTGCAGATTACTTGGATTGAGTTGTTGTGATCTGTGACCACAACCATCACAATCTGCCTGCCTTCTGGTTGGAGGCATCTGGCATTCTCACACAAGTCCTTGCTGCCATCAAAGTTATGCCAGTATTGAAAGAAAGTCATTCCCATGTTGATATCCCCATAGATTTAGCAGATTCAGAACCAGTGACTCTAAGAAGGGTCTCTTGGCTTCATTGTCATTATCTAACACCAAATAAATTCCAAATTGATTTGGAATAAACCAGACCTGACAGGCAATATCCAATCCAACAATCATGAAGGTTTTTTACATTAGATTTGGGACAAAAATAGCAGCAGGAAATAATGAAATGCATTTACTCTAAATGTGCTTTAAGTTTTGCTTTATATATCAAATTCTTCATTAAAAGAAGCAAACCTACTATTTCTCTGAACACAGTAGAAACAATGAAGGGGATTGATCTCTTACATCCCCATGGCCTGCATCGTTTTCCAGATTGAAGGAAATTGGACAAACATGTACACCTCTGCTGCATGATTGCATCATTCTCCCTTTGGAAATTCAGAACTAATTCATACCATTTGACTTGAGGGTCTCAGACATCCCACTGAGGTACCAGTACCAGGTGCTGCTAAACAGATTCATAATAGCATTAAGAATTTTTATAGCATCAGAACTTTTATTTGCCTATATTTCCTTATAAAACTGATAAGGACATAAAGTATGCTTTTATATTGATGGCCAGCTGAGAGAAGAAAAATTTTGATTGGCAGAATCATGTCTGAGTTGGTCTTCATCAGTCGATTTAACCATGTTCCTCAAGATCATCATCTCTAAAGAGATTCTGCCTTGTAATTTGATACTTTAGCAACAAGCCTGTTTCTTCCATGTTGTTTTCATGTTTGTTGTGATAGTAGAACTCTCTAAATTCCATAGTACTAGCTCAGAGAGATTATATAGTTGAATTATTTAGTCTGTTAGTACACAAAGTTTTGTCATTGGAATTGTCTAGCAACAGTTTTTCTCTGATTAAAAAATATTCCTCCATTCCCAATCTGTGAAACAGCTGCATTTATCCATCTGTTCATTTTCATTAAACATTGTGTATTGCACTTGTTTCTAGTTCATTGTCAAAGCTGAGAGAGGCATAGCATATTTGAGGGATACAGCTAACACTCCCAGTCTTTGACAGTAAACTACAGTGGCACAAAGACAAAGAAAAGGTAGTGTTCACTTACATTGCAGTAATTGTGGTTATATTGATGTAATCCCACAGGCCTTGCCTTTGAAGTCTTCAAATTCCAGCTGTTATGAATTACAAGGAAATCACTAGAAGGTCATGTTGGATCTTCCCTTTCTGATCTCCCGGTGCATGAAGAGGCACCAGGGCATGTACATAGCACCAGAAGATATTAATGATGTTCTAAGCTCCTGTGTTTCTAGATTTACAAAATGAACATAACTTTTTTTTCTTTTCTACAGAACTAATAAAAGGGATAAGAAGATAGCAAATTAAGAGATGTGATTTAGATCTCTGGACTTGAAAACAAGAAATGTACTGGGTTTAAATCATGAAATATTTAGCTATTTGCAGTCTTTCATTGCTGCCAGTGAAATGAACAAGTATAACAAATTTTAGAGTTTGACCCCAGGGATTTTTTATTGAAATATATTAAAACAGATACACTTGTCAGGTGATTAATACATAAATAAGGATTTCAGCTGAGGTAGGGTCAAAATAATAATGGCTAATTCTAGTGATGTGCCACAGATGGTGGTGGTCAGATTTATGGTTTAACAGGAGTTGGGAGGGGATAGAAGAAAGATGTTTTTAGGGTCAAGAAACATTCTACATTATCGGGCTTTGACAGGCAATTTAAGGTCTGGGAAAGAAGCATAAGAGTCAGAGACTTGGAACAAAGAGAATATGTCATCTGTAGTGAGCATTTCATTCTTTGAAGTATTTAGTAATGGGTCTTTAGTTGCATTCTGGTTTTTTGTTTTGTTCAGTCTAAGGGGGAGGCTTTAAGGCAAAGACCTGGCAGACAAGCTCTTAATTCAGCAGTTTTTACTGCCTGGCTAACTAAACTTCCATTGATGCCTGTTCATCTTAAGTAAGGGTTGCCATGGTCAATACAGAGACATGTAAAGATCAGAGATTAAACCAAATGGGATGAAGAATTTTTATCATTTGCATAGAGGGAATGAATAAATTAGTAATGTTGACCATAGCAGTAATCTTACTTCAGAGGGAGAGAAGTAGCAGAAGCAACAAAGTACAGTGAATTATATTCCTTCTATTTTTCACTAGTAGTTAAAATACATGATTACAGTTTTTTTTCCCAGTGTACTTTTATTCTGTAGTAGCACTGAAAGACTGTATTAGCTGTTTTGCAGTTAACTGTCGTCATGGAATGAGCAAACCTACGTTACACCAAGCGCAAAGTAGAGTAATTAAAATGAATTTTGGTGGCATTGTAGAGACATTGGAAGAGAAGAAAATAATCCAGAAAGAGCATGAAATTGTATGAGACTATCAGAGTGTAGCACTAAGATAGGGGGTTTCTTTCCATATTTTTGCTCTAAAAGTTTAGATGCTGGGTTCATTCCTTCATCCTTGTTAATCAAGGTTTCTTAAATTCTCCGTAACACCATGGAAGGTTGACCTTATCTCATAATAACTTAGCTAAACTCTTTAACATGGTATCACCTTTCAAATGACCAAGGTTGTGGGGAATTAAGTAATTCAGAAACCGAACTTATGCATTACCATTATCAGAGCAAAGTGCCCCAGTGTCTCTGGCTCTGCTCATGGCCTTGGCCTTGTTTTGTAGACTAGTGTGGGGAATGGGCATGTAACAGGAGGTTGTGCAGGGTGGTGTTGACAGCATGAAGTCCTTATGTCTTAGGTTAGCCCTGCAATAACCACAGCACCCTCCTTCCACTCCTGTATTTTTTTCTTTTCCCTTCTGGCTAACCAGGACGGGTCCATCTGCTGGGAAAATAATTTATTTTAGTAGGTCATTTAGATGTTCACTTAAATTTGTCTCTTCAGAAAGATCAAAAATGAAAAAAAAAGATAAAAGGACATAATTACTGCCTATGCTTTTGAACATTGATTTGGGACTGGTAAAAGACTCAAAATGAGACTGGTGAGCTTTCTGTCAACTGTGTTCACTGAAAGCACTGTATCATTAAAGGACAATGGTAGTAATTGCTTTGTGTCATTGCTGAACTATTAGTCTGCAAATGCTTCTTCATGTAATTTAATTTTTTTAATGTATGAGTTTCTATTCCACTGCGAAGCATGGAAAGTCTTTACTTGTGCAATTTGTCATTGTGGTTAAAAGCATCAAATAACCTGTATCCTCTACCACCAGCAATGCATCTGTTTGGCCTCAACTGGCAGTTACAGCAGACTGAAAATGATACATTTGAGAATGGAAAAGTGAATTCTGATACTTTGCCAACACATCCTGTAACAGTTCCTGCTGGAGACAGTGGTAAGTGAAATGGGAACCAATTTTTTTCCTTCTTTTGGAACATTTCCTTCCTCTGTGTCTTACTTACATTATCAAAATTTTTGCGTTTTCCTCCAAAACTCTGTATTTAATGCAAGCACAGAGTGTTTGTAAATAATAGTAATTTTAAATAGATAAACAGGAACAGATAAACAGGATCACACAGTTTCTCCTACATAGCATGTGAACAGACCTATGGATCCTGAGCAATAATGCTGATCTTACTAGGAAAGCTAGCTGTCAACCAAAATTCCTCACAGAAATTTACATGTGATATTTGATGAGGATAGAAAAGCTCTCATCATATCCAGAGAAGCAAAACCTCTATTTACTCTAAAATATGTGATAATATTTTATATTGTTGTTATCAGGTCCCCAAAGACAGCAGGATGGTGCTGTGGCTGGCTCGGACCATCCTGCCTTAGGGGCCTCATGTTGAACAAACAGCCACAACAAAGGCAGGGGCCCAAGGTATCAGGACATACTGTTTCATAAGGGGGACCTGATACCAAGAGTCAGTCTTTGGGACTTTCAGCAAGCCCTCACTGGGTTTTGGACAAAAGATTATATGTGTATATGTTCCATCGTAATCACTTTTTCCAAAGTTTTTGCTCCAGAAAAAGCACTTCAGGAATAATTTGCATAATGGCTTAGAAGGCAACTCATGATCAACTAGCTTCGTGTGGCATGATGATCTCACTATGGAATATCTTGGGTTTTCTTTTTTTTTTTTTTTTTACATTTCTATCTGAAATTTGATAGGTCAGGTACAATATGTACATTTGTTTCCTCAAAGTCTCTAGCATATAATGTTGAGTCTGAATCATCCAACTAATATATAAAGCAAGAAAAAAACTTTCTTAATTTGGTTGTAAGAGCTTTTAAAATACAAACCGCATAAAGGGATTATTTTTTATCGACCTTTTTCTGTGTTGCCCTTTAAGATTCTCAAAACATTTAAGAGCTTGTGCACTTTCAGCTAACAGAGGCTTCCAAATCAATAGGTTTTGAATGGAAAACTTGATTTAAATGGTTGATGAATGCAGTGTTTGCTTCATTACACAAAAATCCATTTTCCCATTCACAAGGTACAGCTGACCTCCTTACCACTGAGAAAGAGGAAGCCTCTGCCAGCAATTGACATATTGAAAATTTTTCAAGTTATCACAGCTCGAAGTCATAGAAAAGTTATAGCTCAGTTCAGTCTTCTTGTCATCTCTGTAAGACAGTGAAACTTCTCTAGTAGGACATTTTCTTCTCATTTCCTTTACCTTCCTGCCTTTTTCTTATACTTAGATAATCATTATCACTTCCTGTGTTCTTACTTGTTTTGAATGAAGAGCAAAAAGCTACTCTATGGTTAATGAATATTGATTCTGCAATGACATCTCATAATCCCATTGTCTTCTGCATTCAATAGCCAATATACTTTGTTTTATAAAATATATTGATGTTTTTGTAAATATTTTATAAACACTTATTGGGTTTTTTCCCTCAATAATTTTTAATTTTTTTAACAAACTAAAACCTGTTACACACTGCCTCAAAAATAAAAGGAATTAACAAGAATATCAAATATTTTCCTTCCTTATGTCCCTAAATACTGTTCAAGAGAACAGGGTTAATTTCACCCATTTGAAATGCTATCCTCTGCAGAAGATGGTAGGTGGTAATTTATCAGCATGCATCAATACTAAACAACAAACAGACCAGAGGGTACACATTTTAAACCACAGAAGAGGGGCCAGTTAGGCAGAAGGGAAAGTGTGATGACTAGATGTGAAATGTGAGGAGCAGGGCCCCTGTGCTATCACACTGGTTACTGAAAACTGTAAGGAAGAATCAATGGAGCCTTGATTTGGATACTTTGACAGCTGAACAACTTTCAGTACTACCCTTCTCTAGTCACCTGGTAATGTCCAATCCTCTGATTTGGATTTGAGAAATTTCAACCACCCTAGTAGTAAATGTGGATGAACATGACATTTCATGTTTTGATTTAAAGCTGTGTGTAAGAACTGTTGCTGTTTAGAAAATGAAAAGGAAAGGATGACACATGAAGATTTTTCTTATGCTCATTGAGATACAACAGGGAACAAAGAATAATTAACACCCTAACCTTAGGGTGAGAAACAGCTACTGA
Organism: Aegithalos caudatus; assembly: GCA_013389925.1. Lineage (NCBI taxonomy): Eukaryota > Metazoa > Chordata > Aves > Passeriformes > Aegithalidae > Aegithalos > Aegithalos caudatus. The sequence continues at coordinate 230,421 of WEIU01020664.1, read as the reverse complement.
CAGTTTTGAGAGAGGTGTTGGGGTGCTAAAAGGGCATGTGGCTACAAAGTAAAACAATCTTTTTTTTGGTGAAGAACACAGGAGTCCATAAGTGTATTCTCTGCTGAGTGTTGAACCCCAGACACAGGCATTCCTGGGAAGCTGGTTAATGTGTTTGATAAACAGCACTTACTCAAGCTGTCTGGCTCATCTTTTCAGTAGTACAAGGCAGTTATTTTTCATTTGAAATGTAGAAATAGGGGAAGTTGCAGATCAATACGGCAAACAAGTGTTTATTGTTTAGTGATTACCAGTCATCAGCATGTGAATTTATTCAACACAATATGCTTAAATTTGAAGAAAGAAGTAAAAAACAAATGCTTAAATAAACTGAAATAGTGAATACAGATCCATCTTCTGGAATAACACACGAATATTAAGAAAGTCCAAATTTAGAAGAGCATTAGACTCATCCTGAAAAGTGTTTAAAAACTGGTTTCTTCAAGATCAGATATTTCACTGTCTCTTCTCAACAGCACTCTGATCAATGTAATAATCCTCTGAGACATTGTCAGTGACTGCAATGCCGTTGTGACACAGCTCTGATGATGATACAAGTTCCCACTCAAGGCCTCTCAGCAGTGCTTCTGTACCTGTTTAATTCAACAGCAGTCTCTGTTCATCTTGGATGCTCAAAAAGTGGCGAGGATCAATCTGTGACCTTACCTGGCATTTCAGATTTTAATCTACTTTTTTTTTTACCATCTAAATGTTTGCAAAAAGGTTGTGTCAGTTTGTTCCATAAAATGATGAATAATGCAGAATTTGAACATAAAAGACAGGGCTGAATTGTCAGTTCTTCAGAACACTTGTATGCCAACAAGTGAGCATCACATGAACATGCTTATCACATTCAGATGGATTTAGTTCAATCTTTATAATAGACTAGCTGATGAAAAAATGTGAATTGGTAAAAACAAGCAAACTCAAAGACTATAATGACAGTTCCATTTTTCTTTATATTGCTTCACTCAAGCCTCACCTTCACATGCCAGCCACTTAAATATGGCATTGCTTGCTTACACAAAACCAAAAATAGGTAACCAGAGCTGTAGCATTTGTTAGTATTGAATAAATGCTCTGATGTTTAATGTAGAAAAGATTATATTAGTTCTCTTGACTACCTGCATTTATGTATGTATTATTCTTAAAATCCGTATGCTGCTTCCTCTTTTTTTAATGCTTTTTCTCTTTTTTTAATGTGAGACTTTATTCTGAGAAACCCCTGTTAAAATGTTAGTGAAAAAAATAATAGTTTAATGTAGATTCTAAACTGTTTCCATAATGCTCCTCCTTAGGGATGCTACAGCATTTTTATTATGTAGGTATTTGTGGTATGTTTGCCTTTTTATTTCCAAATCACTGAATTCCTGGGATCTTCTATTCAAAAAGATTGTCAGGTAACATTTTTCTGAGGTAATTCTAAATATTTGAAGATATATATGAAGGATGATTGCAAGCCAGAAAGGAAAACTAATTTTTGATCTCCTTATTATTCTAATCCATCAGGAAAATTAGGAGGATTTGCACAAGAAAACAACACTATAGATTCTGGAGAACTTGATATAGGCCGAAGAGCAATACAAGAAGTGCCCCCTGGGATTTTTTGGAGATCACAACTCTTCATTGATCAACCACAATTTCTAAAATTCAATATATCCCTTCAGAAAGATGCATTGATTGGAGTATATGGTCGAAAAGGTTTACCACCTTCACACACTCAGGTGAGAACTGCTGGCGTTAAAAGTAGCACTTTATTGAAAACCATGATCTTGTATCTTTTGTATCTTTTTTCTCCCTCAGGATTACATTCTTTTCCATTTTGCTGATTTTATTTTTACTATTTATACTTCATTGATACATTTTGACCAGAATATTTGTAATACTCTGTGTTGGGATCTAGAATGGGGGTACAGGGTATTCTTATTTATGAGCTTTTCTATTGCCTGATTAATGATACTTCAGATATGGAGTTGTTTCATGCAGAATTTATAGGTACTTTTTAAAATTCTTTGGTGTATGCAAATATCTTTAAAAACCTAAGAAAACTAATATAGAATTTTACAGCCACACATAAGGTGGGATGAGAGTTCCTACAAACAGCACATTAACCAAATTTTCAAACACGAAGGCAAGCAGATACTACAATTTTTACAGCTTGGTGTCTCACTAAATAAAAACATAAAAGATAAAATATATAATATGTATCTACAAAGATACAGTAACTAGGCTTGTAAAAGTGGCAGTTCTCACTAGGCATCTAGTGTCTTGAAACTTTGTTCTTAAGTGTCCCAGGGGATTTATTCTCTTCTGGCCCTCAGAAGATTTCTAATGACACCTTAATATTGCGTTCAGTCACACTTCCTAGTAGCAAACAAATCCACTTTTTATCTGTAGTGATAGAACAGTTAAAGTATAAAGGAATGAACAGTCTTCTGGATTGGCAGGAGAAACGGAGAATCAGTGCCTCAGATGGTATTTTAGCATCAATTGTATTCATATTATTTTAAAGATTTAATACCGTCCAAGATTAGATTTCTTTCAGCACAATATTTGTTCAAGTGCTGGCTCAGGTCCATTTTTCCACCTGATTTGGTATTTTAGCTCATTTTCTTCTACTCCCTTTGGTGAAATATCCTAGTGACTTTGAGTGTATGGATTTGCTGTGGACACAAATCTAAGTATAGCAACCTAATGGTTTCATTATATCAAAGCTTGACTGATTACATCTGATACACAGTTGTAATAGCAAAGCCATAGCTCCGAAATTTATATATTTTAATTCAGTCCCATTTTTTAAAAATTTTGATTTTCATGCTACTGCAGTATTTAATTTTTTTTTTAAGTCAGGCATAAGTTTTGAAATATGCACAATATGGAAATATATTACTATTAATAATAATAATTATTACACCTACTTAACAGTTACAAACACAGAGGAAGGGTCAGCAAAGCAGCTAAAGTCATGGAATGCTACATTAACTTCATTTTGTGGTTTTGTTTCCATTACAGTACAAACACTTTACTGAATGCAGGAAGTGCACTTATGTTTACTTAAAAGTTTGATCTTCATAATAATGGTTAAATGGACTTTCTTCAAACCTTCACATATCAACACCCACCCTCAGGCTGGCAACAACCACACAAAATTCTAGCATAAAAAAATTGATTCAGAAAGTTGTCAACCATTTGAAATAGGGGTTTGGAATACAAATGCCATCTCAATGATAACAGTAATAACAAGGATTAGGGGAATACATATATGGCAAGAATGAATAAAACTGAAGAAGCTGATTTAGACTGTGTATTTATATAAGAAGTTATGCAAGTAAGTATGTCTATTAAAAATGATCTTTACTTGATTCCTTATCCTGTCAAAATATTGAAATAGGAGTGCCCTTTATTCAAAAACACAGAGACTACTAAATCTGTTTCCTGTCCTCTGTGTTACATGGACTCCAAGTTCTTACAAATGTTTAACGATGATACAACAGATATGGTCATATGTGAGTCCTGCTTGACATTTTGGATATACTGTTCCCAGGATATAAGTCAGGGTCCTAATTTTGCCTGGTGTATAATTAGAGTGTTTTTTACAAACCATTGACTGACACTTGATACACTGAAAAATTAGGCATGCTTACTTATCAGTGCCCTAGTGAACTTTTAAGGCTGCTAAAGCTTCCCAAGGGTACACGTTTATCAGAATGTTTATATGGCCTTGAACCCAATGATGTCCCATTTAAGTGCCTGAGATAAAACATGTATGTAGTCTCCTAAAAATGCAGTTTCAGTAAGTGGTTGGGGTTTTATTTGCAACTATGCTTCTTCATGTGGGAAAAAAAATGGACTAAAATACATCTTGACAGTTTAGGCCTTCCTCCAACAAGGAGACTAACACAGGACTTTGATGAAGACACAACTTACCCTGGTAAAAAACATTTTTAACTGAAGATGTAGTAAATACTGAAGTAGCTTGTGTAAACAAAATAAGGTATTTTGGCAAAAAGACATCTAGTGAAATAAAACACTGAGGGGATTACAAGCCTAAGTCCATTTATAGCTTTCTTATTTCCCCTAACTCTTACGGCTTGTACTGACAAAAGTTCCTAACTGCAAGCTGGGCATAGGTAACAGGGACAGACTATACAGACTAACAGCTGATGTTTGGCTTCACTGCATCCTTCCATTCCACTTCCATCCTGTCCATGAGGCAAGGCAGCTCACTCATGTGGCTCCAAGTGTCACAGGAACATAGCAGACAAACACATGAATTCCCATGCTGAGTTTGGTCAAAGGCCCATCTAGCCTTCTGTCTGTGATGGGGCCCTGAGCAGACACAGAGAGATTAATAAAGAAGCATAATGGTACTGTAGTTACTCTTCCCACAATGTGCTTTTGGCCTCCAGAGTTTTAAGGCTGAAGGAGTTTGCTGAGTCAAAGATGCCATCTTTGATTTGTCTACAAACCTTTGATAGATAATTTTTTCCTGTGAATTTGCAGTCACCTTTGAATCTATGGAAGCTTTTAGCATCTGTGTCATTTGCAGCAGGACCTAACTACACATAACACACTGTATTCCTCAGTGTGTTCTGAGACAATAGCTTTTGTTTGACACACTCTTAGTAGAGGCAGGGCAGAATTTCTCATTAATTTCTTCTCCATGCCACCCTTGATTTATGGATCTCTAGTATTATCAGTCAGTTGTATTTGTTGCAGTCTGTTTTGTCATTCTTTTTATGAAAGCTTTTTCAGTCCTTTAGTCGCCCTTTTCTGAATGTTCTCCAGTTTTAATGCAGCCTTTTCAAGGTGTGGAGACCAAAAAAGCGCAGAACGTAAGAGGTGTTTAAGTATGATGGTTTCAGTCAATGCCTTAATGATGTCTGCTTTTTTTGTTTTTTAAATTATCGACCTCATATTTCCATAATCTGTCTACCATAGCTCAAATACCTCATCCTGTAATGACAAAATCTGGCTCAGATCCCATCACTGGATGTGTAAAGCTAGGGTTCTTTCATGGGGACTTTGAAAAGTAGGATCTCACTCACACATATCATTTCATGTCTGTGTCTCTTGAATGCTATCTGCCCTTATCTTCTAGTCACAGAATGACAAGTGCTAATAACAAAATTTATGCAAATGAGCAACTGCTGCTTATTTCTCAAACGTCAGTATTTGAATTTTCAGATCTTACATTAAATCATAGAGAACTCATTACTTCCTGCACTCTGCCAGCGTTTGTAAAGTTGCCTTGTCACCTGTCCTCCTCCAATATCTTTGCTCATATGCCTGTGATACCCTACATGTGTAACCACACAGCACAATTTTCTTTAGCTCCCTCCTTACTCCTTCGATATTTCTTCCAATGTCTGACTTCTCTCTAATGTCACCTTTGACTGTAATGCAAAACTTGCCTTTTATGCTTGCCACCTTGTTCTCCACTTCTCTCCAGTACCCTTTGCCTGTTTATCCACCTCTTTTTTGTACCCAGTTAAAACCTGACAGCGAGTAAGAGGACACTGTAGTCAATAGTTGTCCCTAACTGTACAACCTCTGGTGCAAATTATCCTACCATTGCAGTGGACATAATAAAAATATGATAGAAATAAGCTTGAGAGAGATCTCAAAAAGTATTAGTTTACACTCCTGTCTTGTAATAGGATGAATTGTATATAAACTTTGCCTATCAATCACTTAGAATTCTCCTATTAAACAATAACAGAATTTGCCAAAATTTTAAGTCATGTTTTATCCCATAATCCAAAATAACGGGAATATGGCATATAGGAAATGGTTTGATGTATTGTATTCAGGACAGAATTTTTAGTTGCTTTGCTGTATTCTCTTTAGGTGCCAAAATTAGTCTCAAGCACAGCTACTATTTGTGTGTCACAGACTGATCTGAGATGCATAGCTCTCTTTCTGGGGAATCGTAAATAAATCAACCAGAAATAATTGACAGTGGCTGTCCATTCAAAACCCAATCAATGCAAGCCTGAAAGTCTTTGTGACACTTTCTAAAAATGTCAGTTCCATTGCAGCCAGAGAATCAATATGTTTATTTAAAGAGATTTTTAAGAACAAAAAAGAGACTTTGGTTTAAAGCAAAATTGTATGGAATGGTAGGGCGAATCATCACATTTAGACTCAATATAAAGGAAATTAATTTATCCTCATAGGAGGAAAATAAAATTGGTATAGTTTTGCTTATGACGATAATTGTTTTTCCAGACTGTTTTTGCTGCCAAATATAAAAAAGCAGCCTTTAAAAGGGTTAGTTAAGATCAATTACTGTTTTTTTTGCTGGGGGACAGAATGAACTGTAAATTCCCTTCTATATGGCTTTTTAAGTGTAGTCTAAAATGGTGTTCTGAAAACAGCATATGTCCTTATTACATTACAAATACTAAATCATGAATTGTACTGTGCTTGTCAGCCATTAGTGGCCAATCAAGTGATATAACCACTTGTTCCTGTATCAAAAACACAGTTTTAATCTGAAATTGTCCTTCTAGAAAAGTGGTCTCTTGCCATATACAAATTACAAAGTCACAAATGACCTGTTAAAACTCAGAGCTCTCTGAGCCTTCCCTTTTTAAAAATATTAAAACCACTAGAGGCAGGAGTGAAAAAAAGCCAAAATTGTTTTTCTCTCTCTCACAAAATAAGATAAATATTTAATTCTCTGATAAATGAGAGTGTTGAATGGTTTTGAATAATTGCTCTCCCAAAACGATCGCATTTGTTTCCATGTGGTGCAGCACATACAAAGCTGCCGAGGCAGTGGCTTCTGTGCATCCTAATCACATTATGTTCTATTCTGCTCATTCAGACATAGCTGGAAAAGTGTCTTGGGTGTTAATAGAATCATATTAACTATGCATTTCCTTCACATCCTGGCTGGTGGGAAGATGATTCTGATTACTGGGGAGGAGCAATCTTAGAATACCAGTGAATTTTGGCCTGCAATTTCAAGAAGGGAACATAAATACTCTAAACCCTTTTTCCAGGACAAAGGCTATCATGTTTTCTTTTGTCCTAGGAGCAGTTTCTGAAGGTCACAAGTCAGGGTGCAAAATCACTGATCCTCTGGTCCTGGGAACTGATCTTAGCCCAGCTCAGGTGAAGCAGTGGTTCCACATGCTGGCCTTTACTTTAATAGGCCCTGGATGTAATTTCATTTGAGAGAGATCTTCAACATATGGAAAGATTGAATGTTTATGTGCTACAGTTCACTTCATATGATAAACATGTGTCACAATAGAAGTGAAATTTTGAACAGTCTTAGCAGTAAAAGCGGAGACCCTCTACCACAAGCAAGAATGCTCTTCAGTTTTCCTGTTTAATTGTGCTCTATATGTATTGATCTTTAAATGTTCAATATGCAGAAGACAATTTTAAAGCCATGAGAACAGACTCCAGATAGTGTAAAATCAGTGTAGAGCCTGGAGCAGTTTTAGCCCTAGTTAAGGTGCATAAACATGCATAACATGCATAAAAAACTTGTGTTGTGGGTTTGCTTGTTTTAAAAGCTGAGATGCTGCCACATTTTTCCAAGCCCCATGATAGTTGTTAAAATACAGTATGTGCTGTCCATTGACCTGAGATACCATGGGGCTTGGTCAGTTTGTCATTTTTGGTAGTTGCAAGCTTTTCCACATTCCATCTCCTGTTTTGAGCTTCTGTGATGAGAAGTAAAGTTCTTGTTCTCCTTCCTTCAAAATCCCAGACTGCACAAAAAGGGGAATGAGCAGTTAATTCTTCATCTGAAATTAAATGAAGGCAAGTAGATTATTGGTATTGGATATTATTATTATCCCCTACATATGTAACAGTTCAAAAGTTAGCTCTCACCTGTAATTAAGGTGCCAGTCATTACTGCAGACTCATTTCAACTGCTATTTTCTTCTCCCAGAGTATGTAATGGGTTCCTTGGCCACTTTCTACTGAAAAAGTCAGTCTAGTAAGCATGAGAACTAGTTGGTAATTTTGTTTGAATGCTTAGCAAGGAGCAAAGAAATAAGAAAGGGTTGGTTTTGGCTCCTGCTTCCCTGGCCCAAAAGGAAACTCTTGGTCTAAATATAAACACGTTGTCAGGGTGGTGCCATGGTCACCCCGTGACTTGTCAAGCTCCCATCTGTGTTTCCTTGCAGTATGACTTTGTGGAGCTCCTGGATGGCAGCCGGCTGATTGCAAGGGAGCAACGCAACCTGCTGGAGTCGGAGCGAGCAGGACGGCAGGCGAGGTCTGTCAGTCTCCACGAGGCAGGTTTTATCCAGTATTTGGATTCTGGCATCTGGCACCTGGCCTTTTATAATGATGGGAAAAATGCAGAGCAGGTGTCTTTTAATACCATAATTATAGGTAAGCACAATCTTCAAAGATCTTACCAAAAGCTAGCTCGGGGTCAGGTTTTTTAGGAATTCATACATAGGTTTTCATAGCTAAATGATCTGACTTTTTTTTTCATTTGCAGGTTTTCCATTTATGTGTTCCTTTTGCTACTCAGAATAAAACACAGTGTATATATTTTAATTTCTTGATCTAAGGCATAAGGGTTTAAATTTCTTAGTCTAAGGCATAAGTACGTCTAGTGAAACAGTGCTTGAAACGATGCTGGTTTGAAGTATTTATTAAATAACACAGAACTAGATTTTAAGTATGGAGCTCATATAGTCTTACACTTACAATTTTAGCCTTTTTATTGGAATATAATGTCCTATGATACTGGGGGTGTCAGCAGTAGAAAATGACATCTATTCATGCTCTTCAAACAAAACAAATGTAAACACTTCTGGGGAGAACAATCTATCAGTTAGTAGTGGCTCAAATGATAGGTACTTCATGTAGTAGGCACCTGTGAATTATCCTTCTCTTTTTCCTTTTAGAATCTGTGGTGGAATGCCCCCGAAATTGCCATGGTAACGGTGAATGTGTTTCTGGATCCTGCCATTGTTTTCCTGGGTTTCTGGGACCTGATTGTTCGAGAGGTAAATCAACCCAATGCGTTTCTCAAGTCAGTTTAAGTGACCATGAAGACAAATACATCAGAAAACCAACATCTCAGATGTTCTTCTTTATAAAGCTTTGGTGAAGATCTTTATTTTGATTGTTCTGCTGTGTTCTGTTTCACAGCAGCCTGCCCGGTTCTGTGCAGTGGCAATGGGCAGTACTCCAAAGGACGCTGCCTGTGTTACAGTGGCTGGAAGGGCACCGAGTGTGACGTGCCTACGAGTCAGTGCATCGACCCCCAGTGTGGGGGACGGGGCATTTGCATCATGGGCTCTTGTGCCTGCAACTCTGGGTACAAAGGAGAAAACTGTGAAGAAGGTAAATTAGTAAATATTTATGCCAGCACCAGCTGTTGTTGGTCAGGTTAACAGCTGGCACATCCAGCTCTATAAATTTTTCTAGATTTAGATCTTATGCACTAAGCCTGTTTCTTCAAAAATCGTTTTACAATACTACAAATCAAGTTTTGGAATTGCTAGTAGTCTACAGACTTACTGTACTTTATTTATTCTCAAGTAAGCAGTGGGAAAATTCAAAGTAATGTGCTTGTAACATTTTTGCTTGCCAGCATATTGGGGTTTTGTCTGAGGTCAGCTAAGAAGGAAGCACATGAAACACATATGAAGGAATTCTTACTGAATTTTCCAGGTATAGAGTAATCATTAATTTATTGCATTTGTTAGTAGTCTTTTCCACTGACCAGGCTGTGGAAAGTGCTGATTTGAATGCATTGGGGAAAAATGATGCTTTATTCTTGTATTCCAGAGATGTGCATAATAATAATATTCACTCTGGTGTGCTCCAAAGTGCAGTTCATTTTCCATTCTATTTTTTTAGGGAGTAAAAAGTGCTATTTTCTTCCCCAATCAAATTGATTTTATTGATCTCCACACACAAAGTAATGCAATTAAGTCTCTGGAATTAAATTTTCAGACCATTGACCCTACAAGTGTAACATTTTATTGAGTCAAATTGCTAAATTAAATCTCATCATCTAAAGCACAAGTGAATTAAGACAGATAGACAGTATGTAACTCATTCATTTCTGAAACAGTTTGGGGGTCCTATAGAGCTGTCAAAACTATATAGCAGTGAATTGGGTCAGTTGTACCAGGGAACAGTGCTGCAGAGAATGCAACACTTACCACATTTTGATTAGACAGAGTCAAGATCAGTTGCCCAAGACCCAAAGCCAACCTTGCTGTAATTCAGAAAAATAAGCAAACACTTGAAAGATTCTTCACTGATTCAGTGGTAACCTGTAATTGTCTTGATGTTAGTTATGTGCATGCACAAAATTTACAGGATCAGAAAGTGATGTGAAAGGGAGTTGTTCTTGCAAGGAAAAGTGCAGCTATGCAAGAAGTGATGACAAAGAGTGATTTACCTTGTAGCCAGAGAAGGGAAGCTGGCATAAAGTGCTCTTAGTCCACTTAGTCTTTTCCTCATTCATTGCAATGAAAGAAAGGTGAACTTCTCAGCTTCAGCCTACTTATGTTTACTTTCAAGATGAGTGCAATGCTTCCTGTTTCATAAGGTCTTGAAATGTGAATTAAGCCCAAAAGTGCCATTAGCACCTATGGGTTGATTACTGTTGCTAGAATTGACAGGTTTAAGCTGATCTTTCTCATCTCCCTGCAGCGGATTGCTTGGACCCAGCCTGCTCCAGCCACGGTGTGTGCATCCACGGTGAGTGCCACTGCAACCCGGGCTGGGGTGGCAACAACTGTGAAATCCTGAAGACAATGTGCTCTGACCAGTGCTCTGGTCATGGCACCTACCTTCAAGAGAGTGGTAGCTGCACCTGCGACCCCAATTGGACAGGTCCAGATTGCTCCAATGGTAAGAGTTAAAAGCACTGGCATTTTATGAAATGTTGATGTCTTGAATAGCAGCATTTTTAATGACATTATTGTGTTAGGACCTGACCTGCTGAGCTGATTGATCTCTTTGAGTTTGACTTCTGCGTGAACTGTAAATTGATTCAAAGGTTCAAAATAATTGATGAAGTTGAAAGATTTGAAAATCGATGTATTTGTTTGTATCTTTTAGCAGCCTTCATCTTTTACCTGCCTTCAGGTATTTCACAAGGAAGTTTAGAATGTTCTTTGAGTGATATGGATATTTCCTAATACACCTAACTTTAAAACTTAAAACTACACTAGTGAAAACAGGGACATTCACATTCTAAGAATCTCTCCAGCTAATTTGAGGTAATTTTCCTGAAAAACAGGTAACATTCAAATTTGAAGGCAAAGGGAATGCAAGAATGAGTTTTAACAGCTTTCGAGGCAGAGTGCAGCTGCCAGGGAGGAAGGAGTTGGTAGGAGTGAAGAAGCAGAGGAATTTCTTGAAATATGGAACTGAGCTTATTAAAATCATAGTCTGAGCTTAGAAACAAAAGGAGAAAACTAGAGGTACTAGCACAGAGAGCAGAATCTAAATATTTATGAAGTATGACAGCAGCTTTTTGACAAATATGAGTTTTTATAATCTTGTTTGGTAGCCACATATCAAAAAAGAAATCATGTCTAACTGTGAGACGTATTTGTCTAAAGCAGTTCATCTAAGAACTCAGACATTTTGTTAATGAAAACTGAACACATGGGCTAGCTGGGTTTATGCCAGCTTATGAATAAATATAACTTTTTCATGAGGAACCATCTTTTTAAAACAAATGTACTTCCTGACCAGGATCTGTGATACTTCATAATGGTTTATGCATACGAGAGTGATAGAGTTCCAAACACACAAGAAAAAGTGACAAAGAGAAGAAAATGTTGTCTTCTGTAAAATTCGTTTAGAAGAAAAAATCCTTTTCTGTTTCTAGCTCTAAAAATGGCTATTTGTATTAGACCCTGTCTAGTTCTCAGGCAAAACATGGATCCCCTATTTACTGACATGTCCTCTACGCTTCTTTTAAAGGCCAGCTATGCGACATCTTTTACTTATGTTTCATGGAATAATTTGTCATTAAAATAACGTCAAATGTTTCTTATTTCAAGTATCTGAAGTGTGCCAGACTCAGAAAAGACTGTTTGTAAAAACATGCAGAGATTATTTGCTACAGCCATGCAAAATGACCTTCAGTGGAGTACACTAAAAAAGTAAATCTTACCCATAAACATGTTGTTAAGCTGTTAGATGAAGAAAAGAATGAGTTATTTCCATCAGAGGGTTTTATTGGTTTGGAATCAGCTGAGCTTTCCTCTATCTTCATCAGCAGTTTGTCCGTTAATTAGCCCTTCAATTCCACTTCAATTAAATTAACTCTAATTAATAAATTCATTACAAAGATTGACGCACCTTGCTCAAAGCTAGTGTGCTAAAAGCTGATAAACACCTTCACCCTAATGAAAAATTGATTAGATTGAAGAGAAATAAACCTTTCTTTCTCAGAGCTGCAGTGATGTTTTGTGACTCTGAAGTTAATCAAACCATCTTGCATCTTTTAATCAAAAATGTAATTCAAAGTAGATATAAAATGCTATATAGTTGGTGTGGGGGGAAAGGAGGGGGAAATTACAGCTGTCTTTCTCCATAAAGGTTTTTGGGCTGTTTCTAACAGGAAATGTGACAGCTCCTTGATACTGTCTTTAATGTTCCACCGCACTTTGAGACAGCAGGGAGAAAAACACTGTTGATCAGGAATCTGGAAACCTTTCTTGCACTGAATGCAAGTTTCTTTTGCTCTTAAAAATATTTTTCATCTTTTATTACTGAACTACTTGCTGCCTTTTACGAGGAAAAAAAAACCCTAAATGTAGCATTTCTATGAACCATCCATGGCTACAGCTAGCTGTATGCCAAAGAAACTAAACACCTCCCTCAAGCTGTATGGTATCTCTTTGTTTTTCTGTTTTCTGCTTAGCAGAAATAAAGTTTGCTGGAGTCTGACTAAATGAGCCAAAATGGTAAATGCAAAATCTGGCAGTGTAAATTATCATCTTGTATTAGCTGAGACTTAATATGTGTTGTATGGCCTTTGACTACCTTTGGCTGTTAACATATTTTTGAATTATTGTCTCAGATAGAAGATCCTGTTACTATATGTAAATGACAAGTTAAATTGCTGTATGTTGATTTATTTTTTAACAAAGTGTTATTGGAACCAGACTGTTCATAGCTGTCACTGATACAAATTTACTCAAAGTAAAAGAGTAAAATGATCTTTTATACTTTACAGATGTGTCAGTGTGTCAGCATAGTGCTAATTTGTCTCACTAAGGCTGATTCTTTATAATGAAAAACGTGTCAGAAATGGCACATTTTAACTTTGAAAGGAAGCAGGGAGAAGAGTATGGAGGGGAAACCTTGCTAATTTGAACTTCGTCATATTAAATTTTCACTCACAACAGACAATGATCTAGGTAATATGTTACATTTCGTCACTGTGAGTACGGTGTGACTTCTGGTAGGTCTGAGTGCCATATAATCTAAGACACAAAAGGTTACTCTTAAGACATATGTGACCACAAAGAAACCTGCTTGAAAATTACTGCAAGCTAGCAAAAGAGCTGTGAACACTTAAACATCACTAAAATCTGGCGGCTAACTAAAAGAGCATTAGCAAAGAGATAAAACTCTGTGCTCTCTGTTCCGTTGAATCTTACGTGAAAATGCCTTTCACAGTAAATTCCTTTGATTTAACTTTCAAAGATCTTGCCTTTCTTATTCTTCACGCGTCGAATTAAAATGTAGCGCTTCTAACGAAGGTATTCCCTCTGTCTGCCCCGCAGAGATCTGTTCTGCGGACTGCGGCACGCACGGCGTGTGCATGGGCGGCACGTGTCGCTGCGAGGAGGGCTGGACGGGCGCGGCCTGCAACCAGCGGGCCTGCCACCCCCGCTGCGCCGAGCACGGCACCTGTAAGGACGGCAAGTGTGAATGTAGCCAGGGATGGAACGGAGAGCACTGTACCATTGGTAGGCTGCCTATGCTTTACCCTGTCCTCGCTGCAAAATTCAAACGGCCAGCGCTGCTGGCCACCTCTGAATCGCAAGCGTGTTGCTTTGAAGAGTGTTTCTTCAAACAGAATATTTGCATGTGTCGGTCTGTGAAAAAGAGTTGGTATCTTAAGAAAGGAAATGGTCATATAATGGCTCATCAGTTCTTCATACCTAGTTTGCCATGAAAAGAAGGTGGAAGAATTTCCTTTCCAGTCTTTTCCCTTTAACTGCCCTTCACTGAGGGGGAGGTTACTTTTATTTTGAACAGTAAATATACTATTTGATTTGTGCTTTTCTATTTTTATGTGATAGCTTTATGTCTTTTGGAAATGAAGCTTCTTATTGTTTTCTTTCTTTTTTTTTCTCTTTTAAGGAGAAGAGGCACTAAAAAGTGACTTGCCTACATAAAAATGTCACTTCCACCATGTAATAAATGTGATCTAACTCCCCAAAATGATCTTATTGTCAACATAACGTTCTATTTTAGTATTACTCTCAAGTTTCTTGTGTGTTAATAAAGTAACAGCAGTTTAATACAGCTGATTGAGAAGAAGCCATCCTTATAACAGCTGTGTTTCTGTGACCAAGTTAGTTCTAGTGCCTGAAAACCTTTGGAAGTTACCATACCATTATTATCAGTGGAGCTTTTCTTACCTAATACATGTTATTTTCAATTCATATGTCCCATATAGAGCCAGGATATCCTTCTCCACTACGCAGGCTTTGACAGTGAACTAGCATGAATGACATGAGAAATCATGCATGTAAACAGGAGGACTAAGAAAATGTGGAACTATAGTGCTAGGAAATTCCCTTCCACACTAATTCCCCTTTGTGCAAGATGCTGCAGGTCTGTAACAGTGAAGTAGAGTCCCATCCAAACAATTTTTATCTCAGCAGAACCGCAGAAAAACTTCTGCATGACAACAGGTAGGAAGCATGGGCAAAGGAACTTGCAATGATCTATGTGTAAGAGTGTGTACTTTGGTGAGTGGAGAGCATTGCATGAAGCTCACTAGAGGCTGTGACAGGAGCAACCACGTGGCTGAAGTATTTATGGGGCACATCTCCCTAGTATGAGAAGCATCACGGCTAAGCACTTTGAGGTGGATGGAATTGGCAACAAACAAGGTAGCCACAGATCAGACAAAGGCAAGCATAACACTGAGGAAATCATGAGGAAATCATGGATAATCAA
>WEIU01020664.1:187384-215195 GCA_013389925.1 Aegithalos caudatus | reverse complement strand
AACACGAAGGAAAAAAAAAGGAAAAAATGAAAAAAAAAAAAAAAAAAAAAAAAAGTCAAGTAAAAAACCCACATAGTTCTATGTTTGGAGAGATGGAGGAGAGATGGTTAAAAGAGGTGATGTAGCTGAATCAACAGGATAAGACAGTAAGTCTAACTGCAGTGGAGCTGATGGATGTGAATGTAGCATGATTTGTGTTTGCCACAAGCTAAAAAGAGCCTGGAGAGTTTTAACTTCCATGGAAGTTTTGGAAGGGCTCTGACTCTGAATGTGTTAGCACAGCTAAGCCATAACAGGGACACAAGTATCTAGAAAATTGCAAAACCCAAGTTGTGCTCCCAGGTATTATACAGCCCTGGCTGAGGGGCAGGTGGTTGTGAGAAGCAGTGGTAAGAGCTTTGAGGACAGGGAAAATGAGGGCCTGTTACAGCTGGATTAATTAATACCCACATCATTGCCCCCAGAAGATGAGGTAAGGTGTTTTTTTTTAGAAGAGAGTCAGGTGTGGAAGTAATAAGATTGACTTCAGAATTATTTTTTACAGCAATCACAATTGATTTTTAAAATTTGGTTGGTTGGTTTGTGGTTTTTGTTATTTACTAATGAAATTGCTCAAACATATGAGGGAAAGGTAATCAAGATGCATCTGCAGAATTGCAGGGAGAATTGATAGGGTTAACATTTTTGAGGAGCTTTCAGAAAAAATGCTGACAAAGAGAATGGAGAGGTATAGAGAGAACTGCTTTCTGAACAATAAAAGAAAGTAAATATTTAGAAGTAGGATAAAGCCTTTCCCTTGACTGCTTTAACTTGCCAACGAGCAATTACTCAGCAGATCACTCTGCTGTTGGTCTCGATGACCTTGGCAGCATTTCAAGGGTTGTAGTTATACACGGATGAACTGCTCTTGAACAATTTTTCCAACATATTAAGCACAAACAGGTTCTTCCTCAGCACTGGGCAAGCAGGTCTGTCTTCCCACCTGTTTATTCTTTAAATGGGTGTTTACTTTGTGGCTGCTGCTGTAAAGATAGTTTGATTTGTTTATATTGCCCTTACAGCCTCTAAGGCAAGTTACGAGGTACAGGCTTTAGCCTGCTGTTACTTTTATTTTTTTAGAGCTGTTTTCTTCAGGAGCCCCATGTTACAGAGAAGCCCTGTCACTTTATTGCTCATTTCCAGCAATATTTCGACTTAGTGGGGGAAAAATTGCTGCCTCCTTAGCTTGGCAGATGAAGAGTCAATTTGCTTTTCTCTCATCTGCCCTACAGTAGGTAGTAGCTCTTTCTGAGCAATAAATTTCAAAACACAAGGGACTTCAGAATGTTCCTCTACGCAAACCAATTTTTTATTGTCACCCTTCATTTGTAACCCAGGCATTTTAAGCTACTTACCACTCTCTACTTAGTAGCAGAATATTTGCATAATTTGTGTTATGTGTATGAAAGACTCCTACTCACTCTTCCTTTATATGTCTAAAAATAAAGAATTGCACCCTTCTTATTTCTAAAAGTCATTAACCATTTAGCTGCGGTACTGTGAAGTATTTTAGAAATGCAAATGTGTTTCTTTGTTGCAGCTATTAGCTGGAAGCCCTCTGAAGTGCAACAGCCAAAATTAACAGCTTCTTTGAGAAAGGAATATTCCAAAGAAACTGTAAATCTTAAGGGCAATTCTCTTTACTCACTTCCTGGGAAAGGAATAGCCCTCCAGATCTCTGGCTGAATTTGCAAAATGGGCCAGATGTGTATTCATTACTCACAGAAGTGCTAACCGGAATATAGACTGAATCATGTGAATCCATAACTCATTTGATCAAAGAATTTATGGTATTTTTGTAAAGCATGAATGCCATTCAACATGATTTTTAAAAAAAAAAAAAAAGTTTTGTACCTCGGCTAACAATTTTTAATGTATTTTTAAGTGATAATTATCTGTCCAGTCTCACTTTCAGTTAGCCCACTGTTTGTATTGTAAGTTGACATGTTAAAACTTAGAATGAAGGCCAAATGCAAATCTGTCTCCTTATTGAAACAAGGTAGTCCTTAGTTGTATTTCTCTCCAATATAATTTAAATCTTAGATTGCTTCTTGAGTTATGCCAGTTTTTAAATATACTTCAAAATATTTAAATGTAATTTAGTCAGAGGAAATTCTAATTACTCTAAACGCCCAAATACCCATTTCATTGGTTGTTGGGTTTTGGTTTTTTTTTAATTTCAACACTTCAGGATGTTAGGAAGAAAAATTGTAGATGATTGCAAAGGTTTGCTTTTTTTTGTTCAGCAAAAAATTTAGACGTCTGCTTATCTGGGTTAAGCATAAGGGTTTCCCTAAGGCTGAAGATGACAAGACTATATATACATATGTATTTTATATACCTTGATTTGTGATAGAGAACAGAGTAGACTAAATAAAGCAGGGAGGAGGAGAGGTCTGTTTGTTTGAAGCAATGTATATAGAAAGGTGGACAAGATTGTAAGGGCTAATGCAGTAAACCTGATGTCTACTGCTGATATCGTCTGTTCTGTTATGGGTCTTTGGCACAGGGTAGTGCAACTTCCATACCACACCTGATGTCAGCCACACTTGTGAGCCACTGCCTTTGCTCTGAATGTATGCTTCCACATATTTATATCAAAGATCTTCAGCGATGACATGCTCAGCATTTTGATGAATGAATCTAATAGAAATTAGCAAAATTTAAAACCTGGTGCTATTGTTTAGCATCTTAGAGGTTTGAACTAAATATAGGCAATGTATGTTTCAAGTACTAAACAATTTAAGGCACCTATGTTGCTTATAATCTCTTCCCTCTGGAGAACTGTAGTCATAAAATCATAGGATCATGGAATAGTTTTGTTTGGAAGGGACCTGTAGAGGTCAACCTCCCCTGCAGTAAACAGCATCATCGTCAACTAGATTTGCTCAGAGACTCATTTGCTGAGAGCTTCATCCAGCCTGGTTCTGAATGTTTCTAGGGCATTCACCACCTCTCTGGGCAACTTGTTCCAGTGTTTCCCCACCCCATTGAACAAAACTTCTTCCCTAAGTCTAGTTTGAATCTACCCTCTTTTACTTTAAAACCACTACCCCCTGTCCTGTCACAACAGGCACTGCTAAAATGTTTTAATGTAATGTTCTACAATTTCCTGTATCCCCGTGAGAACAGGCTAAATCAACAGTTCACTGCAGAGCTATGGAAAATCACCTGTCAGTTGTTTATTTGGTCTGCAAGTGACATTCATGGGTCTGAGGTGAGCATCCATATATTATTTTTTTGAATCTCAACCTGCATCTCAATGGGATACAAGACAGCAGATGCACAGCTGGTGCCCAGGTGATAGCCTGGGTGAAAATTCACTCTGTAATTAAGTTTTCATACCAGAGTTGTGCTAAAGTATGTTTTTGTTTGCTTTCTGTCCTGGCTTGCAATGAGTTCAGTGACCCTCTCCTGTCTGAGTAGCTGTTTTGTGAGATTGGAACAGATATTATTTCAGAAAGTCTATTATTTTTTGTGATATAACTGTCATGTACCATGACTATATTAGGTAACTGTCATAGGAAGCCCATAAATATGAATACTTTTCCAGCTGCTTTTCCATTAAACTCTGTTAGCTGAATGAAATTAGTAAATAATTATGTTGGTGGGGAACCTGCTATATCGATGTGCTGTGTAACAACTCACTTTTACAATGCAGCCTAATTTTTTCTATCGTCTAAATTAGTTTTTGTATAATCTAAATTGCAAATTTGCCAATTTGCATTAAAACTATGCCTTCTTGTTCAGAATTGTCAACACCTCTTTTTTAAAAGTCTTTAACATTAAGCATGGGTGGGTAAGACCATCTGTTTATAAAGCTTGCCTGCAGCTCCATTACTTAACACTAGACAAGTTACAGCTGTTTAATTGTTATCATGTTGAACGATTATCTTTCAATCCAAAATTAATATTTGTATATGTATGCATGGAAAGCATATCGTTAAACATGAATGAGCTAAATGTGGATTAATGCCATTAAGCATTCATATTAATGCCTCAGGAGGGCTAAAGTTAGCACCATGGTTCTTCCATGCTACTTTTGAGTGCCACATGAGGCTGCTTTACCTGGTATGCAGAACTGAAAATCAAAGCCAGTGGTGGTTCACCAAGAAGTGTGCAGCTTATGTTTATATTCCAATGAGAACTGGCATCTAATTGGTTTATTTTCTAAGAATCTCCCCTAAACTTTAGTTGAGAAAAAAAAAATAACAAAGAACAGCAAATTATTTATTTTAACCCTTTTTTTTGCATGAAAAGCGGTAGCATGACATTCAAATCAATCAAACCAAAAAAAAAAAAAAATTTCCTCAGCAAGGAATTTCTAGTTTCATCTATTTTAGTCAGAAAATCAGGAATGTCATCTGGTTTGGATATTCAGAATTATGAAGAAAATAAATCTCGAGCACTTTCCCATAAATGTGTTTCCGTTAGCACAAGCTGTTCTGGTGACTGATTAAAATGGTTTTCTGACTGGGGACAAACACGAAGGCATCGGTGTGCTGGTTTTCCATGTGACCACAATCAGATTAGCATAAGCACAGGAGTACAGCAAGTGTTGAGGAATGCTGAGACAGAATCTCCTCCAATAAGTTACATGGCTTGCACCTGTTCCCTTCAGCACGTGTTTAGCTTTGGGCTCCTTATACTACAGATTTCAAATATGACTGCAAGGAAATGACACTTTATCTGTCTATAAGATCAGAGAGCAAGTAAAGACAAATGTGTTCCTTCAGTTAATTAAACGAAATGCTTATAGAAAACTTGATATGGCTGTATATCATTGCACTATACATTTCTGACACGTGGGCTTGACAGAGTAAGTCATGAACCAGTTTGAGGGCTTGATCTATCTTCTCTACATTTGCACCTCAGCAGCAGAGATAACCAGTATTATGATGCCCACTGTCATTTCAGTGCTGATGCTAATTGCCAAGCATGGCTCACTTTTCCCAGAAGTTTAAATTCCTGATGATATTCACATTTCAGAATGATTTAAAGAGTCACGTATTTATTGTACCTTTATGCATGCACAGGAATTTTTCATAAATTTTAACATTCTTTTGAAATTTTTTTATCCCTCAAATTGTGCTAAATACTTCTGTATGAATATATTCTGTAATTAGCAAAATTCCTAAATTTATGTTTTTCTTTAGTTGTGGGTTCTTGGAATCATATCTGAATGCAAGTTTCATCTTAAAAATAAGATTTTATTTGAATGAAGGTATTATCTTTGACATTCAAACAGTTTTTATCAGATAAAATAATCAAATAATCCAAACTAATTATATCCAATATCAATTAGTTCACCACAGTATAGTGAGTGAAACCCATACTGCTTTGCAGTTGGGATTTTACAACAATACCTATACCCTCAATGCAAAAAGCCTATGAGGAAGAGAATGATGACTTTCTTGGCATCCAGAGTCAAGTTAAACTTGACTGATAATCACAGTTTAACAAGATTTCATGAAATTTAGAACAAATTTGGGGGTTTTATTTCCTGTGCCTAAAGGGCATGTTATTAATTTGCCAGGCCAAGCTTTGAATATGCCAAATATTTGTACATTTGGTAACAAAAAAATACTCAATTACCAGGTGAATTTAAGATAGAGCACCCGTTTGTGAAACTGTGAAAAAAAGTTATTGGTCAGGCCTTAACACATTTCAAGACCAAGCATCTCAAATACAAATTAACTGTTAGCATACTTTAAATTGCTAATTGGTTAATTTACATTTAAATGAGGACCACATGTGAAGTTCAAGTTAGGCACATTTTCAGAAAGCAGCAGAATCCTCTGAGATGTGAAGAATTTTAAACCTTGTTGTGAAGCTTATTTGAGCTGAAGTGGCCAGAGAGTAAGTGCTTTTGTATGTTGTATTGTTGCATGCTGATCAGACCATATTCCATAAATCCTTTCAGTTAGGGAGAAAGATGGAAACAATAATGCTTCCCATCCTGATCCATGCCCTAATGTGTTTTCAAGCTAAATCTATCTTTCATGCAGTTCTTAATGTAGGTGTCAGGTTTTTACCTGTAGCTGAGGCAGGTCTTCACAAGTTTGTTGATTCAAATGGGCATTTGAACTATTTCAGCCTGTACATGTGGGATAGTTTTAACTCCTTAATGGCATATACCCTTTCTTCTTAGTCCTCTTCCAGCTAAATGAACATTAAATAGGAAACAACTCTCCTCATGATCTTACCAGTAGTCCCGAATTTCCTATGTCTACTCCATCCCTAAAAGTAACTGAACCTTTTATTCTAATACATATATAGCTTTCCAGTAATAATGATTAGAAATCTTACTTTACAGTAAAATTGGAACAAACAAATTTTGTCCTCCAGAACTAAAAATCTAAAGGATAATGGGTTTATGTGCCTTTGTGTATTAATCCCATAAATGATTGCTGCAAAGAACAGTTGCAATTTTGGCAAGGGATAAATTGCAGTGAAGTCAGGTCTCTCTGCAAAGATTTATAATGCATAAATGATTAAGAAGGTACAAGTCCAGGGTGACAACAGTGTTTTGGCCTGTGTAAGGAGGAAAAGAAATAAAATTATGTGAAACTGTAATTCCATCCATGTGCTCTCCTTTACAAGAAGGGCAAAGGGAATTCGAGGAGTAAAAAAGTATCAAAAGGGAAGAGTGTTCGTAATCCTCCTCTATTGGCAGCAATGCACTGAACATATGGTATGTCTAAGACAAGGTTCTTACAAACCCAGAGAATGGATGACGACTATGAGCTGCTTACAGTGGAAGAACATGTGCTTTCAGTACTGTTCAGTGATGAATAGAAAGAATTCCATTTGCAAATGATACCAAAGCCTGCTGCCCCCAAGCACTTTGGAAGACAGGACAGGAATTTAAAATTACTTTAACAAATAGCACAGACTATGCAGGAAAATAAGGTGCAATTCAACAAAAGCTGGCTTCTGTGCTTAAGAATAATCAGCTGCACAAATCCAAGTTAGGAAGCAGTTTACCAGGCAGAAAACACTGTAGGAGATGCTGAATTTGACATGAGCGAACCTTCCTGATGACAGGCTACAACAGTAGCTTTTACATTTTGTGACTTCTGGACTTCTGTAAGTTTTTTTGGTAGAGGCATGGAGCTCCTTAGAACCTGCATGCTTTTCTAAGTCATTCTTTGGGAGGGAAAGCAGTTGCCTAATTCCCTATGCTATTCCCTACGTTTGCTCTGGGTAGGACAGGAAATGCTGGATTTAAATATTACAAGAGTTGTTTGGGGTTTTACGTTCAAAAGGTGGTTGAATTGTCAAAATAGTTAAACTGTGGCTGGGTGGAAATGAGAGGACGTAAGGGTGATCTGGTAGCCATATCAGGAGTAAACCACCATGGACTGAGTCTTGAGTAGATTAGAGAAGTCAGACCAGAACCATTAGCTCTGAGTTTTGTACCAGTTCCCCCAAAACTTGTTTACAAACTGCATTCTCCCTAAAGCTTGTAGTAAGTTTTCTGCTGGCAAGTGCCTGTGAAACCACTGATAAAGTATGTGCCTCATCCCCTGCTACTGCTTGGCTGCACAGGGAGAAAAAAGTAATGTTTATAAGAAGAGACTGGTGCACAGGGTGAACTGGTAAAGGTTGATTTTGAAGACCTGGATTCAACTCATGATTCTAACATATATTTTCTGTTAGTTGCTCACAAATACAGACTTTAAAGAAGTGCTCTCTGACTGTTCTTCAAGATTTGCACGTGTGAGTTGCTTAAAATGTTGGTTCTTGTGTGAAATACTATATAGTTCTAAGTATTCCAGAAAATCACATCATAGCTGCTTGTAGCCAAGTGAATGGAGATTTCTCACTCTGATGTTTCTATGCTTTATTAACTGGTAAAATGAGGTAAGAATGTGTTCTCTTCATACCAGTAGTATGAAGATAGCGTGCTAAATAATTGTGACTTAGGGAGGAAGGTGATAGGAAAGTCTGAGAAGAGAAGTGTTGCTTCCTTGTTTAGGTTAGCATAGTGTGTCTGCTACTAGGGCATCAGCTGTTTGTTGTGAGAGAATGAGTGCTGAATGAGGCCTGCACTGTGTGAGCTCTGTACATTCACAAGGGAAGAAGTGTTTAAAACTTGCACAGGTAGTTATAAACCCTTCATTGCCTAAATTTTGGATGCTTGACATGGCCACTATCATGGTATTCTTTGTGTTCAGGGGTTTTTGGCATATGGATTGTAAACAAAGTTTTGTACAAATACTAAAAATTAATGCAAATAAGTGAAGATATTAAAACTTTCTACCTCTAAACAAACAGATAAATGTGTGGAAAGCTTAAGGGAAACAATATGGTAACAACATAGCATAGTTTGCTTACCATCAGTTTTTATTCCAAAAAAAATAATGTTGTCTCCCTGTATGACACTTGGTGCAAGGTTATGTAGAAGTGTAAACATGACTGATGCAGGGGTTGTCGTTCACATGTTCCTGTAGAGGATGGGTATCTGAGAGCACAAAGTTTGTGTGAGCAGGGGAGATACTTCTGCAGTCGTTCACCAGGGAATGGGAACTGCAATAAGGAGTTGTGGGAGATGAGGAGAGGAAGCAAAGCAGAGCTTGGTCTTAGAGGAGCAGAACAGCATTCGTCCTGGTTGCTGATACTTAAATTATTTCTTCATCATGTCTCCTTTCTTTTCTTCCCCACTTTGGTTCTTTTCTAACCCCCCCCTCCAACTTTGGTTCTCTGTTTTCTCCTCTTTTATTTTAGAGGCTGTAATACAGTAAGAAAGGGAGAAAGCTGATTGTATTAGTGGAGAGGAGGCAAAAGTTTGACTCACACTTTCAAGGTGTCAAAAGTTAAAAAAAACTTTAAAAAAATCCTAGTTTTTTGTTTAGGCTGACCTAGGTCAATATGGCTTTGGTCATGTTCATTTGTGTTTTTGCTTCATGTCTGCTGGTGCTACGAGGTTAAATCTGCTCTTACAGTGAAGTAATTTATGACTCTTGAGCTATGGAGTTGACACTGTAACAGGCCTATATATTATACATTACAAAAACATGGGCCATGTTACAGTCTAGTGTACAGATTACAGAGATTATGATGGTGAAGATGCCTGATGGAGGATAATGATATAAACTAATATGATTTCACTATGCAGTATTTAAAAGCATGTCACCATTGTAATCCCATATGACAGAATAATCAGAATAAAGTGGTGTTATAAGTACCAATTAAGGAACATCAAATCAATGTGTATGTGACTCGTGCTGATTTAAATGGGAGCTGATTGGAATAAATGGATTTAATATGTACTTTTATTCTTTGGCTATTCTGTCATACCTCCCTAAGTCAGTATATGAATAAGGAAGACACTGACTTATATCTCTGATAGGAAACTAATAGGAGACATTAAATATTTTTTGTTTCAAATTCAGGGTTCTGACTGTTTAACAAATATGCTGTGTTAAATGGGAATTTGCCTGTCACCATTTCTTTGTAAAATCACTTATCTGCCACATATTTATATAAAAACTCACACAGATTGATGGCATAATTCCTATTTTATTTGTATGAATTTTGAATGCTACTTGGATCTTCTTGGGCATTGAGTAGCCTAGAGAATGTACAAATCTTATATCTTCATTTTGTTTTTCTATTTTCCACTTGGAAAATGAAGTCCTAAGACTATGAAGTCCTTCTGCTCCTGAGGTAATAGCAAGATTTTAAATGGCACAGTCTTAAACTCTGCAAGAAAACTCTTGTAGGTATATTGTCTGGTCTGTAATTAGACTTTTTAAGGACATAAGATAACCTTTATGTGCCAGATGTGTAAATTATCTAGCCAAGAAGCAGCTGCTGAGATGCTCCATCCTACTGAAGTGCTCCAAATCTCACCTGGAACTCTCTATACAGAGGGGGGGAAGGGCTTGTATTTTGTATTTCTACACAGGTTCATTCCTTTCAGTTGTGGTGCTGTGAAGATAAGGAAGACAGCATGGCTAGTTAAACTTCACTGAAAAGTTATGCAATTTTTGGTCATTCATTTTCTGCTTTGAGGTTTTTCTACTATGCTGCATATTAACCAAAATAGTTTCTTACATTGTCCTTAATGTCAGCTGACCATGAGTAAAAGGATGCTGGAAGGTAGAATTTGTTTTCTGAGCATTACAGTTCTGTGGTGTGGAGCTGACTTCTTATAAGACTACTGGATAAAAAAATCTTAAAAGAGCATTTTCTTAATCTCTCTTGTATTTGGGAGGGGGGTTTTTTTGTTTGGGTTTTTTTTTTTTTTTTTTTTGGTTGGTTTTTGGGGTTTTTTTTGTTGGTTTTTTTTTGTGGTGGTGGTTTTTTGTTTGGGGTTTTTTAATGAAGACTGAATTCTGAAGATAAATAGTGTGGGGGGCTTGGGATTGCAGAGACTCTTTCCAGTTGCCTAGGAGGTTTTTTTCATGTTCTGTTACCTATCCTTACACTTGTAGAGGCATTTAATGTTTTACTGATGGACAGATGAATTCCCCAGACAGACCTGATTACTTTCATTTTATTAAATAAAGCTTGGGTTTTTTTTCTTCCACACATGCTACATCATGTTTTAAGCTGTGTAGGAGCAAGGGGAATTATACTGGATGAGTAAGAGAAGAATTTGATCCACCCTGAAATGTAGCTGTATCATTTTTCTTTTTGTGTGTGGTTAATGTGAAACTAGTTCACTAGTTCACTAGTGTGAAACTACCTAGTTTGTTGCCACTGCTCTAAATGTTCTGTAATTTATGTTTTCATTTTACTTTGTCTTGCATTAACTTTACCATTATAGGGGAAAAACAACAAAAAAAAGCTGTGCAGTGGACACCTGACACTTTCTCCAAGAAAAAGGAACTAGAATATTTCATCCTCTTAGTTGTAGCAGTGACTGTGCCTCCTGATATATACCTCCCTTCTTGGTGTCCAGGGCAGCTTTTTCTGTTCATCCAAACTGGAGGAAAGGCTATAACTGGAAAGGCCTTTGTTACCAGTCCAAAGGGATCCTAGCAATGACAGAGATTTTGCCAGACAGGGGCCGTCATCCATCAGGGATTTAGGAAAGTCAAATTTTAAAAGAAAGAGAGGCCATGAGGGCTGTGTTTAGAGACCTTGCCCCAGCAAAACCAGGGGATTAAATCCAACGTTCCTGGCTGAGTTTGGCATGTCCCCACTGCAATGGTCTGCAGTCTCCCATCTCCTTGGGCGTGGGGGCTGGCTTTGGTAGCCTGCAATGGACCCGGTGGCTTTGCTAGATGACATTAACCCCCTTCACACAATTGCAGTTGATGTCTGTTTCCTTGAAGGGGGGAGGGAATATGGTACTCATCTGTGCTGTGTCTCTTGTATTAGAAGTAGGCCCTGCTGCTTGAAATCCATCTTATGCTCTGTATGTCATTCATGCATTTGCCTTCTCAAATATTTTGGGAAATCTTTAAGTGTCGTAACTTAAGAAAAGAAGTTGTGCTATTCTTGTGTAGACCATGTTATTTTTATATGTCTAAAACCTTAGTTTAATTTTCACCTGCTTTTCAAAATGATATGGATCATCACACTGCTAAGCCCACTACTCCCTCTTCCACCCCGTATTTACAATACAGCTTATTTTACATACTTGGTTTGTGTGCTCAGAAGAGTAACTGTGACTGAATTGAAGCAGAAGAAAAAAGCCTTCTAAAAATCCTGTTAATCCATTGAGAATTAAGATAGTGTGCTGGTTATGCTGTCAGAGTCATGAGTGACCTGCAAATCAAAAATCCTCCTGTGTGGTTAGTGTTTTAAAGCTCATTAGCTAAGGAATTGCTCTTACATTGTCTTGAAAATTGAATTTTTTTAATGAGCTTTGATTATGTTTTTGTTATATAAAAAATCAAAGCATGTGAAGAGAAGTCAGAAGAAAATGTAGTCTCAGAAATGTAGCTTCCCTTTTGCTTCTCCAGGCCTACTTTCTAAAACAGTTTCATTGATTCATGACGATGTTTGCTGAAAAGAGAATTTCTTGCATTTTTAAAAGCCTTGAAATACATTTTCATTTTGTAATGTAAGACCTCTCATGTCAGGTGCACCTGCTTGATTTGCATGTGAATTCTGAACAATTCTTGTTTCATGTGACACTTCTGAAATGTCTGTCTGTTCTTTTTTTTTTTCTTTTTAATTCTCAAGCTCACTATTTGGATAAGATAGTGAAAGGTACTGTATATTTGCTCTTTGACATGCCTTTGTCTACATGGTTTTTTGGGGTTTTTTTTTATATTAATATATAGTGTAAAACATACTAGTCTGGGCAAAAGAATCTTCTCTTACATACATTCCATGGATTATATATATAACTCATATGGCTTTCAAATCATCTCAAAATTTTACTTCTGTTATATGGTAACACTTTATCAGTAATTACAAAAATATGTACAAACTGTATACATGTATTAATCTGAACCAATAACTGAAGATAGTATTCATTTGCTGTTTGGAACTTTTTATTTGTTAGTTTTGTCATTGGACTTCTAGCTACAAAACCCTAAATATTAAGGAAACAAAGAAAAGTCATAATCTCGTCACAGAACAAGTGTCATTAGTTCTAAAGAACAGATTAATTATAGAGATATGTGTGTTTATATACTGACACATCAATAGAATTCCCAAGGCTTATAAGCTTTTGATTATCTGAATGTAGGAAATCCATAGGAAATTATGACTCGTATCTTGTATGAGTTTAGAAAAATCTTTTGTACTCTATGCAGCATTTTCAAATAAGTGGTTCAAGGATGCAAAAGCCTAACATGAAACAGCAAAGATTCTTGTATCTTCAGTTATGGTGAAAAATTAATTTAGAAAAATGTTTAAAATATTCCTACCCCTCTTTCCCTGAGTATCTTCCTCTATTCCTTGTGTTTTTTCATTAGAATATGGCAATATTGATGGCAATATCCAGGCTTTCACACAATAAGTCTTGAGTGTACCCAGTTGACTCCTAAATTGCTTTGTCAGTATTGCAGTTATATATGTAAGTCTTCTGTAAGTCAAATAGAAGAAATATTAAGGAAAAAATAGATCTCAGTGCATTAACAAATACTATTAGCAGCTGCAGTCTGAAAGAATAAAAGATCCATAACTGTAGCGTCCCCATCCTTCCTCACAAGAGGTTTTCCTGATTCTCTGCCTTCTAAGAGTGATTTGACAAGAGTTAAGCATACTTTATAACTTTTTTCTATATGTTTGTAATTTGGAGCTACAAGGTTGAAAGGAGTCAGTAAATTCAAAATTCTTTAGAAGAAAAAAACAACTTCTGAAAACCTCACTCTAAGCTTAGCCAAAATGGATCAGTAGGTTAGTTGACAGAGAGGTGTTCTAAAAAGAACTGTTTACCTAGTTACACTGGATTTTTGGATTAAAGTTTACAGAAAATTGTTGTGTCCAGAAATACCTGATTTGAGCCACCTTCTCATAAGATAGTTAGTGCCATGTCTGTACTTGCTTCTGTCAGTGTCTTATCACAGTCATAGAAAAGGAACACCAAAATCTACATATTTATAGCGTTGTCATCCTCATACAGATCATGTTGGCTGCATGCCAGATTTCATCACTAGGAAGTGACAGATACTGTTTTTTTTTAATGCAATGTTAGACTGAAAACAATTATCGATTTTGGATATATTAAATTATGTTAATTGTTTCCCAAATTTTCCCTCCTTGGCCATAAAAGCAGACAAGATAGGATATAAAGGTAACAGCACAAAAGCCTTAGGGAGATTGTCACAAAAAATCACTCTCTGCTATCTGTCTTGAAGCACGTCACTACCGTGTTTTTGTTCAGTCTATCAATGTTTATTGTGGTCCTTATGGTATTTCATTTTGTCCGTCCTAAGTAATCAAATACGCACAGCTATTACATTAAGTTGGAAATCCTGTTGGTCCTGTCCCATCCGTATGCAGCCTGAATCCTAATGTTTGTTAGAATAGATGCTAAGCTGCTTCACTATTCCTGGGCTTTGCTTATTCTGTGAAAAGGAATGTATTTTTGGCATAAAGTATAGTCATTAAAACTGGCCTATACTTTGTGCAATTATTTAACGCACTGTAATTTCACATGAATACACGGCAACTCTGAGACCAGATAAAGTTAACCTTCTCTTTTATTACTTGCCTAAAATCATACCCATTTTCCCGCTTAAGAATTTGGAGGGATTTGTTCATAGTAACAGGGAGCTTAATCATTTGTGCCAGTAATTAATCTATACTGCATAGAGCAAATAATGATCTATTCTATGAGCACAGAAAATTGTATCATTTTACACAGCTGTGTTTGCACTATGCACTCATCTCTTATTACTTTGAAAAAAAAAATTTAAAAAACCAAACTTAATTTTGTCTGGCCTGCAGGTATTTAGAGGATTGGTGCATTTATTTCCTGCCTGTACAGGTAAGTGGTGTCTCAAGTGTCAGGCCAATCAAAGATGCCACTTTGTTAAGAATTACGTTTCCCAGGTAATGTTGCTGTTCCACTCCATGTGCAATTACAGTATTTGTGCTGTTCTTAAGGCCTGTTCCCAATAAGTGTCCCTTGTTTGTATTTTTTTTCCTTTTATACTATTACAATATTTAAATCACTTGTGCTTTTTCTTTGTCTGTTTCAACAGAGGGCTGCCCTGGTTTGTGCAACAGCAATGGGAGATGCACACTGGACCAAAATGGCTGGCACTGTGTCTGCCAGCCAGGATGGAGGGGAGCAGGTTGTGATGTAGCCATGGAAACTCTCTGCACTGACAGCAAGGACAACGAAGGAGGTAAGAGATGCCAACTGGATCTTTTAACTCTGGGGAGAACATACTGGGGAACGGAAAGTTTTCAGTCAGATGTTTAAATACTACCATGAGAACCACACACACATTTGACTCACTCTTAGGTCTGTAAGAATATGCCATGGTCTTCAGTGCTTCCTTGTGACATATCAGCAAAGCCTTACAAGCTGCGTGTGATGGGTGAGATGTGTACTTAGAAAAAGATAGGTGTCACCTTAGTTTCCCTTCAGTGTTCTTTTATACTGGAAAAAAACGTAGTTTCAACTCAGTGAACTGTTGTAGAGGGGAAAAAAAGGAAGTAGTTCAAAATTTCATTGACCTCAAGGAAATTCTCCCAAGAGAATAGGCTGAACTGGGAGTTCACATTTTGTACTATGATGCAATTGCTGGAAACAACTGGTTGCTCAGCCTACAGAGATCTTATCTCTCCATACCCTGTGAATGCTCAAATAACTGACAGGACGGTCCCAGAAGTTTTTTGGTTTTGGTTTTGGTTTTTTTTGGGTTTACTTTTCCACAGTCTGTCATTCATCATTTATATGACAGGTAACAATCTGCAGCAAGATGCAAGCAGGACTGCTAACCTAAGGAATCAATCTATGATTATTGTTGTAGTCTAGGAAAGCTAGAAGGGCTGTGACTTAGTGTGATTCCAGAATCACATAAAAATCCCCAGAAAAACAATATTAAATGTGAATGCAGTCCAATATAAGATCAGCATAATGCTTTCATTGTCTGTCTCTCTTCCCCTTCTCTCATCAATTCTTTTTGCTTAACACCTTCAGATTCAGAGAAGAGATAAAAACTCCATTAGGGCCTTTGGATGATGATAAAGTCATCTGGGACTTCATCTTTCTGTTTCAGAATGTGTATGCCTCTGCAATTGCTGTTTGACTCTTTGCTCTCATATCCCTTCTGCAGCTGGGATCTTAGACGTCACAAACTATAAATAACAGCAGCATTTACTTTGTGAGGAAAAAAAATAACACCATTAAAACTGTCCTCCGGTATAACTGTACACATCATTTGGCTTGTCATCCTTCTCCATTACATATTATATATTTTGAGGCAGTTTTCCATACTTAGGGGCCTAAACAGTCTGACCCAGATTCTAGTAGATACGTGCTTGGTTGGGGAGCTAGGTTCAGGTTAAGCCAAGAATTACAGGGCCAAGGAATTACAAGCTAAGGAAAAAAGAGAAACCTGCAAACATGAAGAGAGACAAAGCAAGGAGGAGAAGAAATGAGGTGGAAGCATAAACAACTTGGAGAAAAAATAGATTATGTAGAGGGGGGGAAAAAGGAAAATACATTAAAAGCCCAATAGCAGACTAAAACAGATTCAGTACATATTAAAGATCATATACGGATGTGACATACGACAGCAAGAGTCAGAAGCAGGTAATGGGGCTGTAGGAGGAAGAAGAACAAAGTGAACAGGAATGCATGTAAATGGAACAAGAGAAAAGAAGCTGCTCCTTCAGACTGAGAACAATAATAGCTTTTTGTGGGGAAAGGGAACAAGGAATTGGAGCAGAACAATCTGACAGGATGACTTATAGAAGAAAGAATGATTTTGGGGAAAAATAGCTAATGCTGATATTTTGTTGCTTTTTTCTCTTTCTCATTTCCTTTTTTCATATTGCATTTATGGACATCATTATGCAGCTATGCATGAGGAAGGGGTTGGCCAAGCACTTGTTTTACTGTGATTGGCCTGTATAATGCTATTTGTCAGTGGCATTTCTCTTACTTTAATTTATATGCTTCAGTATTGTGCATATTCACTTCAGTCTTTGACTGTGGCTGAGGAGAAGGGTTAAAATTTAACAAATCGAATTAAAAATGGAAGTATACCTAACAAAACTAGGGAAAGGAAGTCTGCTTTGTAAGCTGCCTGGAAAGAGAAGAAATATTACTTCCCTTTTCTTCAATCAACCCACTAATCTCCAAGCAAGCCATTAAAATTTCAGACAACTGCAGGGAATGGTACAAGCATTCTTCTCCTGTATTTGTTTATCGTGGGAGATTAGGTTATCTAAGCACTTGTGCTGAATTTGTATTATGACTGCGGGTAGTGTGATCTACATCTCACTAGGCTCAGTGGTTATATAATTAAAGTTATCTCAGTTGTTGTCTGATAGGCTGTGGTTAGTGTTTATGCTTTATCCTACACTGGGTAGAATATATTTCATATATTAATATGAGCACAGTTCATGAATAAAAGTATCTTCTGTTCCTTTGATTCTCAGTTCTTTCTGGGACTGATTATTCAAATTCTGTGAACATGAGCATCCTAAGGATCCCAATGGGAATATTCTCCATAGGAAATCCTAATGGCATCAAGACATACCTGAGTATTTTCCCTTCTAGATACTATTGACATATTGATGGGATGATTATTACTTACTTTCCTTTTAATACAGATTTTTCAGAGTCCTGGAAATCATTTCCATTCTCATTAAGGCTCACTCTATTTTTCTGTGCTTGACTGGAATTTTCTTTACATTTTAGCAGCCCTCAAGCATGTGTGTCAAGCAGATCTTAGTCTGAATAAAAACTCCTAGTGAAATTGTGAGAAGAGGGAAGTCAGAGCTGTCTGTAGGTGGAATAAGCCTACTTCTTGGGGAAAAGAGGTGCCACTATTATACTTGAACAAAGGGGGCCATGCTTTGTTATCACTGTTGGAAGAATAAGAAACAGGGAGAGTTGCTGTTTACTCTTTAGTTTAGGTAGTTACAGGTTTCCATGAGCAAGATTTAAGGGATCACTAATATTCTTTCTTTGCTGAAATGAAAATAAATACTGTAATAAAGCAAAGCACACTTAGCACTACTGTGTTTTTTTAATTGCTTGCATAGTCTAGGACAGCATGTTCCTGGCAAATGTCACAGGATAGTACAAATTCAGCCTAAAGATTGCCTAAACCTCTTCTCTTCTAGTGGCTAAGAGCTGTTGCTTAGAAAAACATTATTATAGGGTAGATGAACTTACATTTTCTTTTGTATGCTAACAGGCTGCTAATTAAAGTGAGGAATTACAGCCACAGAATGTTTTGAATACCAGAAGAGTTTCTAAGAGCAAAGATAAAGCTAAGGAAATCTCAGGAAGTATCTACTTGAACTAGGAGTGATACTAGCATGCTCGTGTTCTCTGGCTTGTGCTCTAACACTTCCCATTATTATTCAGCTTTTTGAATGCATCTATGGTAGCTGGTCAATATTGGGTTCATGTATCATGGGACTTATCTGCAGTGGCTCCAAGATTTTGTTCTGGAGTGAGAACTTCTTTGGAGCCCCACATTTCATAGTTTAGGCTTCTTCACTCAAAAGTAAAGCTGAATTTCAGTATACTATAGGTATGCTTGTAGAGATACTGCAATAGTAACATTGAGCAAGGTCCTTGCACACTGTTTAGGAATAAATCAAGGGCTGTTTGTGCTTTTCTGGCTTTCCTAACCAACTGTTCCTACAAGCAGTAATTTTGATGTCTGATTGAGTCCATTCATTGTAGCCTGTTGCAAAATAGAGATATGTAAGGATAACTGAGATTTGTTTATACAGGTTTCTTTCCTTTCCCGTCTCTTGCCTTAGTTTGCCAGTCAATAAACTGTCTTGGCAGAATGGCCAGCATCATAGTTCCAAAACTATATTCTTCCTATGTAGGCACTGAATTTCACTGTATGGAGGTTTTTGTTTGCTAAATATATGATCAGCCTATTTACCAAGAATGGGATTATGTAGGTCCTTGGCTGCCATCTCCCCTTGACACTGGCAGATCTTTTGCCGAGGACTTACTTTGTCCCTCTATTTTTCTTCTTTCTAGCAGTTTTATTCCATTCAAAAGCAAACAGTCCCACTGATACATCTTAATTTTTAGGCATGCATTGTGGAGGTCCTCTGTCTTGACTCCTCTCATTTAATCACTTGAACAAAGCCTGGAGAAGAGAAAGCTTGGGTTGGGTTGAAAGTGACCTTAAAGATTATCTAGTTACAATCCCCCTGCCATGATCAGGGGCGCTTTCCACTATACCAGGTTGCTCAAAACTCCATCCAGTCTGGTGTTAAATATTCCCAGGGACGGTGAATCCACAACTTCTCTGGGCAGCTTGTTCCAGTGCCTCACCTCCCTCACAGTAAATAATTTCTTCCTTCTATCTAATCTAAAGCTGCCCTCTTTCAGTTCAAAGCCATTCATCCTTGTCCCATCAACACCATCTGCGCTTGTCCAAAGTCCCTCTCCAGGTGTTGCAGGCCCTCTTCTGGTACTTGGAGAATGCTACAAGGTCTCCTTGGAGCTTTCTCTTCTTCAGGCTGAACAACCCCAAGTCACTCAGCCCATCATCATAGGAAAGGTGCTCCATCCCCATCATCTTCCTGGCCTCCTCTGGACTCACTTCAACACGTCCATGTCCTTTAACAGTGAGGGCCTCAGAGCTGGACACAGAACTCCAGGTGGGATCTCACAAGAGCAGAGTTTTATGGTTTTATGAATCTCTCCAAATAAGTGATTTTATCAACAGTCCATGTGCCACTGCAATTTAGTGCATTTTGCAACAAAGGGAAAAATAACATTAGTCAAGATTTTTACAGCTAGACTTTAGCTTTTGAGGAAGAAAACAATAGTCATTACATCTTTTGTATATAGAACTACTTACATCCAGACCAAGAAAATATAAATAGCCTTCTGAGACTGATAATGACAGTCCAGCTGCCTGTAGGAGTTTCTATTTTCTTTATAATTTCACTGTCATATTTGAGTGATATAACTGACAAGGCACTGTTGAGCCTAGTCTCATATTTTTCAGGCTAAACAAAATTCATCAATAATTTTGCAGAGCCATTTCAGAAAGGAAATTTTGCTCTGCTTCACACAGTGCAATAGAGTACTTGACTTAGTGGTACTAGATAGCTCTAGCCACATAAGTACAGAGAAAGAATGAAAAATGTTTTCTCAGGTTATAAGGAGCCAGATTCATAACCATCCGTCACTCGCCTGGGCAAGTTACTGATAAACTCCACAGGAAAATAACAAACAGCATATCCCTGTATCTTGGCTGGTGAAAATGAGATTCTTTCTCTGATTGATGTTAGTGGAGAGGCTTGTAAAAATGCATTTCCAGCTGATTAGTTCAGAAGGTGTCAATCTCATGCAGTTTTATGACCTGCAGACTATACTCCAGATGTACATTTGCTTTTTATAAACTAACAAAGATGAATGGAGAAATTTGAGCATTTCTTTGGCAACTGCACCAGATATTGCATGGGCGACCATTCAGATAAATAAACCCCCAAAAATATTCTTTTAACCATCAGTACCCCCAGCTTTGACACTGATCCAAGCTTCTGGAGTTACAACCAACAAAGGAGGTCAGTCCTTCAGCTAGGAAAGGGTTTCATATTTTTACAAGAATGAGACTAGAAAATCACAAGAATCACAGCCTGTTTGAGGTTTGAGGTCACTCCTCCTGCTCAAAGCCAGATTAGCTAGAGCAGGTATGTACCCAGTCGGGTTTTGAATGTTTCCAAGGATGAAGATTTCACAACTTCCCTGAGCAACTTGTTGCAGTATCTATCACTTTCACAGTAAAAAAAAAAAAAAAAACATTTTTCTGCTTTTTAGACCAAATTTCCTGTGTTTCAGTCTGTGCCCATTGCCTCTTTCCTCTTGCTGGGCACTGCTGGAAGGTGACATTTTTACACCCTCCCATCAGGTATCTGTACACATTGATGAAATCCCCCTGCAAGCTTTTTCTTCTCCAGGCTCTGCTGTCTCAACTTTCTCAGCCTTTCCATGTGGGAGAGATGTGTCAAGCCCTTAACAGTCTTCATAGCCCTTCACTGAGCTTTCTCTAGTGTGTCCCTGACTCTTGTACCTGCACACAGAGCTGTGTGCTCTGCACAGGATGCTATTGGCACCTTCTTTGCTGCAAGGGCATGTTGCTGGCTCATGTTAATTTTGTGTCCATCAGGACTCCCAAGGTCTTCTCCACAAAGCTATGTTACAGTGCAGGAGGTTGTTCCTCCGCAGGTGCAGGACTTTGTGCTTCCCATTGTGGAATCTTCATGTGGTTCCTGTCAGCCCATTTTTCCAGCCTGTCAGTGTCTATCTGAATGGCAATGTGACCCTCAGGCATATCCTCATCCCAGGAAAAAAAATCAATGTTCTCTCTTAAAAATGTTTAAACTTTGATATACTTAATGATGCTTTTTTCAAGCCTTTTATTTTCCATGAACTGATTTCAAAGTCAGGCAAGTTAAATAAGAATTTCAGGTGTGCGAAAGAACAGAAATCCTACTCCTTTGCTATTTTGCCAGTCCTCTAACTGACCCACATAGCACAGCAATACTTAGAAGAATACCTTTAGAAGATCACTGTTTACTTACACTCTTTCAACATATGATTGAACAAAAATGGATGATATTTTTCCCTTCAGAAAGAAGTTTTACTCTAAAGGCAGATTCTTTTGTGAGACAAGCAGTCATGGGTTTCCTCCGAGTGCAGCATTTGGTGTATTTTTCAGTTCAGTGCATCAAGCAAACTCCCTCTCTAATCTAAATGGAATAATAAAATGTTTGAGCTATTTCAGGCTTGCTGTTCTTTTGGGGAAACAATTATCAGCTCTGTGATACCAGATTACATTCATCTAGAAATTTTCTGTAGCTGACATTTCCAGGCTCATTTTCCTTATGACTTTACTTATAGCAAATTAGTAGTTATCAATTTGATCTTGATTTTAATCTTTCATCAAATTAGATTTCCAGTGATGTGACAGATCTAATGTTCCACATAAGGGAATATTTCAGCACAAAAGCATAAAAGCACCTATGGGTTTAAATCTTGTTTATACTGGCCAGCATTTCCCATCAGTTTATTCAGAATAAAATCTAAATGTTAAATACAGGTTTTGTTCTCTCATACATTTTTCATGTAAAAATTTTGTGGAAATTGCCTTGCCACTAGCAACAAAATCT
This sequence comes from Aegithalos caudatus, assembly GCA_013389925.1. Taxonomy (NCBI): domain Eukaryota; kingdom Metazoa; phylum Chordata; class Aves; order Passeriformes; family Aegithalidae; genus Aegithalos; species Aegithalos caudatus. The sequence continues at coordinate 193,403 of WEIU01020664.1, read as the reverse complement.
TTCTGCCAGGGTATAAAGGAATCCACCTTGATACATGTTGTGAAATATTTAAAGCTACTTACAGCATAGATACTGCTAAAAAAACTCGAAGAAAGCAACAGACTGGGACTTACTCGTTTCTTTTCTCTAGGAAGTCAAATAACCTCACATACTAATTAGGCCCACCTAAAATGCTTACTATTTACAAGTTAACAGTGTATACAGAGCCTGAGTGCCTTCATTTTCTGGTTTGTTCAACATGTTTTTAGAAAAGCATTGAATAAATAGGTTCATTTTTACATCATACTGGGTATATTCAGCTTGCATGGATTTCCATGGGACTTTAAGAACTCAGTGGAAACAAGCTCTCTTTCTTTAATTGAAAAAGAATTCATTAAAATCTTAATTATGAGTATTCTTTCATACTATATAATTTTTTTCATCTCCCCGCTGGCTGGCTCATTCCAATGCACAGGGGCAGGAGGAAGAGTTTGTTCATTTGTGTGACTTTCTGCCAACAGATGGGCTAGTTGACTGTATGGATCCTGACTGCTGTTTGCAGAGTTCTTGCCAAAACCAGCCTTATTGTCGTGGACTGCCTGATCCCCAAGATATCATTAGCCAAAGCCAACAGTCACCGTCTCAGCAAGCTGCCAAAGCGTTTTATGACCGGATCAGTTTCCTCATCGGAGCAGACAGCACCCATGTCATACCTGGGGAAAGCCCTTTTAATAAGAGGTGAGTGTGACTCATCTTGTAGTCGTGAACACAAAAGAAACTGGAGAGTGTGAGATTCATGTGAGGAGAAAATCCGCTATGACTGTGAATTTTTGGTGTGGATTTTGAGCAAAGACCTTTTCTCTTAATATATCAAATTGCTTGTTCTGTCTCATTTCCTGCAAAATTCGATTTACCAGTGCCACTAGGTTACAGAAGGTGCTTGCCATGCTTAGTATCTGTATTCTAACAGGGCACTTCATTAATGATTAAATAAATCTTTATTTAACCAGTTGATTTGGGCTAGCACAGTTGGAAATATATCAAAGCAATGAAAACACTTCAGAAGGAAAAGCAAAGCTGCACTTTTTAAACTGAGCTCACTAAATAATATAAATTATGAATTAATGTAATAGAACTGTTAAGTGCACGACAGTATAATTGCATAAACTATTTGACTGGTGCTCTATGAAGCAGTAATGACCTGAAAATAAGCCAGTAACAGGAAGCAGGTGTCTGGGATCTCACTGAGTGAAAGAGGATGATTTACACTAGAACTACTGCGTTTGCAGTAATTTAACAGCATTAATGTGTTTGGGCACAGCAGTTGATTAAAAGTTGTTGCACCAATGTTCCTTATTGCTTTTTTAAATTCTGTACTTCATAGTCCCTGCAGTTTTACAGATTGGTTTGATACTAATTGAAAAGTACATTTTTCTTTAAAAGTCTGCCAGAAATATGACTTATAGTGAGAACATATAGAGTTTATAAGTTCTTAAAATTCTTCAGTTAATTTCTGGTCTTAGTAACTCAGTACAGACAAAATAAACCAAAGTAAAATCAACAATACTGAAACAAAATTGTTATTTACAGATTCTAAGGCATTTGTTTATACAGTGTAAATTACGTGAACTTGTAAAAGGGTTAGGAGTCTGAGGAATGTTTTTTTAAATGATAGCTGATAGCATGTGGAGAGGGCTGGGTGCGTGAGTGAGGTTGGATGTGTGTTCACTCAGTAGCTTTTATTCGTGTGAAAAAAACCAAAAACCCCCAAACTTGTATTTGATCCTGCATCTTTTTCATAGTCTTGCATCTGTCATAAGAGGCCAAGTATTAACTGCTGATGGAACACCACTCATTGGAGTCAATGTTTCCTTCCTACACTATCCAGACTACGGATATACAATCACTCGCCAGGATGGAATGTAAGTTTCTTTTGAAGCACTTATAACACATAAAGACAGCAAAGGTGTTATTGAAGAGCTGCTTGTAAAACAGAGATAATAAAATAATGGGGGAAAAAAAGACATTAGGAAACTGATTGACTGAAATTGTACTTTGTACGTTCTTAAAATGTAAAACATGCTGATTATTATATATTTGAGAAGTAGAAGGACTTGCTGAATTTAAACGCAGCATCCCGAATTCTCTGTTCTCTCTGTGCAGCATAATGTAATTTAATTGATTTCTCCATTGTTCCCAGTAGAGCCATTCTGCATTCAGAGCAGTACAATGGAATGAAGAATCAATCACTAAAATAGAGGCTATGGATGGCTTTGGGAATTTGCTGACTATCTAGTCCTCTTGGGGATTTTTCCTAGGTTTGACTTGGTAGCAAATGGTGGTGCCTCTCTGACACTGGTGTTTGAGCGATCGCCATTCCTGACACAGTACCACACCGTATGGATTCCCTGGAATGTCTTTTATGTCATGGATACCCTTGTCATGAAGAAGGAAGAGAATGACATTCCCAGTTGTGATCTAAGTGGATTTGTAAGGCCAAACCCTGTTATCGTGTCATCGCCTTTATCCACTTTCTTTAGAATTTCTCCTGAAGATAGTCCTATCATCCCAGAGACACAGGTAAGGTGTGCTTCAAATAACCACAATTTTATCCCAGGCTAGTGTTCAGCAACCAGAAGGAAAACAGTGCACTCCTGTTCATAAATAAGTAATTTTGAGTAAGTAGTAGGAATTTGCAAAATGTGTTTTCAGACCAATTTCTTTATTCTGTGGGACGATTTTTAAAATTCCACCTGAAAAAGAAAAATAGGAATGCTGTGTGTACATCAGCTTTACATTTGTTTGCATCACTTAATTTACAGAATGTGTTTAGCATTCAAGCACTGGCCCATAAAAAGGACACACTATAGTGAACTGGCCTTGTAGGATTGTCCTCTTGTTAGAAGTCACCTCAGAGACTGAAAACAAAAGGTTTCCCCACTATGTCCTAAAGACACACATAGTTTGAATTATCTGTTTATTCCTGATAAACAGATAATTCAACATGACACACATATTTTTATAAAGTAAAAGAACTCTCTGCAACAATGAGGACAAGATAGCGAGTTTGTGGTCAAATCAACTTCTTCAGAACCTGTAATACCAAAAGTAAGATTTGACATCCAAACCATGATTTGAGTGGAAAAAACTATGGATGAAGTGTTTTGGGTTTTTTTCACTTTTTCCAAGATATGTGTATTAGATTCCTCCATCTCAGTTAATAATCATATAGTTATGTTAATATAAATAATATATATTATGATATAATATATATTGATGTATTATAACATAATATATGATAATTAATAATATTAATATAATTAATACAATGAGTAATCTCTTGGCTCATAAAGCATTTCAGTTGCATTTTAAGAAGTAATATATGTGTCAGTGTTGATTTCCAAACTTCTCCTAGTGAACCAATCCTCCTTCTGCTTCNAGTGAGAACATATAGAGTTTATAAGTTCTTAAAATTCTTCAGTTAATTTCTGGTCTTAGTAACTCAGTACAGACAAAATAAACCAAAGTAAAATCAACAATACTGAAACAAAATTGTTATTTACAGATTCTAAGGCATTTGTTTATACAGTGTAAATTACGTGAACTTGTAAAAGGGTTAGGAGTCTGAGGAATGTTTTTTTAAATGATAGCTGATAGCATGTGGAGAGGGCTGGGTGCGTGAGTGAGGTTGGATGTGTGTTCACTCAGTAGCTTTTATTCGTGTGAAAAAAACCAAAAACCCCCAAACTTGTATTTGATCCTGCATCTTTTTCATAGTCTTGCATCTGTCATAAGAGGCCAAGTATTAACTGCTGATGGAACACCACTCATTGGAGTCAATGTTTCCTTCCTACACTATCCAGACTACGGATATACAATCACTCGCCAGGATGGAATGTAAGTTTCTTTTGAAGCACTTATAACACATAAAGACAGCAAAGGTGTTATTGAAGAGCTGCTTGTAAAACAGAGATAATAAAATAATGGGGGAAAAAAAGACATTAGGAAACTGATTGACTGAAATTGTACTTTGTACGTTCTTAAAATGTAAAACATGCTGATTATTATATATTTGAGAAGTAGAAGGACTTGCTGAATTTAAACGCAGCATCCCGAATTCTCTGTTCTCTCTGTGCAGCATAATGTAATTTAATTGATTTCTCCATTGTTCCCAGTAGAGCCATTCTGCATTCAGAGCAGTACAATGGAATGAAGAATCAATCAGTAAAATAGAGGCTATGGATGGCTTTGGGAATTTGCTGACTATCTAGTCCTCTTGGGGATTTTTCCTAGGTTTGACTTGGTAGCAAATGGTGGTGCCTCTCTGACACTGGTGTTTGAGCGATCGCCATTCCTGACACAGTACCACACCGTATGGATTCCCTGGAATGTCTTTTATGTCATGGATACCCTTGTCATGAAGAAGGAAGAGAATGACATTCCCAGTTGTGATCTAAGTGGATTTGTAAGGCCAAACCCTGTTATCGTGTCATCGCCTTTATCCACTTTCTTTAGAATTTCTCCTGAAGATAGTCCTATCATCCCAGAGACACAGGTAAGGTGTGCTTCAAATAACCACAATTTTATCCCAGGCTAGTGTTCAGCAACCAGAAGGAAAACAGTGCACTCCTGTTCATAAATAAGTAATTTTGAGTAAGTAGTAGGAATTTGCAAAATGTGTTTTCAGACCAATTTCTTTATTCTGTGGGACGATTTTTAAAATTCCACCTGAAAAAGAAAAATAGGAATGCTGTGTGTACATCAGCTTTACATTTGTTTGCATCACTTAATTTACAGAATGTGTTTAGCATTCAAGCACTGGCCCATAAAAAGGACACACTATAGTGAACTGGCCTTGTAGGATTGTCCTCTTGTTAGAAGTCACCTCAGAGACTGAAAACAAAAGGTTTCCCCACTATGTCCTAAAGACACACATAGTTTGAATTATCTGTTTATTCCTGATAAACAGATAATTCAACATGACACACATATTTTTATAAAGTAAAAGAACTCTCTGCAACAATGAGGACAAGATAGCGAGTTTGTGGTCAAATCAACTTCTTCAGAACCTGTAATACCAAAAGTAAGATTTGACATCCAAACCATGATTTGAGTGGAAAAAACTATGGATGAAGTGTTTTGGGTTTTTTTCACTTTTTCCAAGATATGTGTATTAGATTCCTCCATCTCAGTTAATAATCATATAGTTATGTTAATATAAATAATATATATTATGATATAATNCAATGAGTAATCTCTTGGCTCATAAAGCATTTCAGTTGCATTTTAAGAAGTAATATATGTGTCAGTGTTGATTTCCAAACTTCTCCTAGTGAACCAATCCTCCTTCTGCTTCCCTCTTTCTCTCTCTCTCTTTTTCTTTCCCCTATTTCCACAATGTCATAATAACATAGAGCACTTTTTTTCACATTCACTTAGAAATGTCCTTTCATCTTCAAGAGAAACACAGAAAATATATTCAAATGTTTTCATGCAGAGCTCTTAAGAAAAGAGCTAAATCATTAAGCAATTCATGGTAGGAGCAGGTTTAAAGGAAAGATGTAAGAAAATTACAACTAAACACTCATGCAAATCTAGACTGTGCCAGGAAATTGTTGCTTTTATCCTCACTATCATTTCTGTGCCTTTGATAGCTGCAAGTCAATTAAAAGAAAGTATTTACAAAACAGAGTCCACTGAGAAACAGCTCTGATTTACTTGTTTTGGCAACAGATGATAGATTCAGTTCCTGAAATTATGGAAAATGGCTTAGATAGTTATAACAAGAAAAAGGTTATGATAGAAGAATCTCAGAAAATACAAATTTAAAAAAAAAAAACATTTGCAGTGTATAGGTAAACAAGTTATTTTATGAGCAGGGGGACTAATGATGTCTGGATTCCTACTCATTCCCACCCACTGCTGTAATCCCATCTGTCTGTCACATCCAGTCCTTCCCCACAGACTTCATTCAGCCTTTTCTTCTTTCTCACGGGAGCCACAAATTGACTAATTCCCTACCAGAACCTTTTTTTTTTTT
>WEIU01020664.1:129028-187370 GCA_013389925.1 Aegithalos caudatus | reverse complement strand
TCCAACCATAAAGAAACTGAGTTATCTTTAGAGATTTCTACTGTTACTTAAAATGTGGTCGAAATTGTCTACTAGGTTAAAAAATTGTGAGGTGGGAGGTCTTATAGGCAGGACTGTTGGGTCAAGTTGTCTCCCTAGGAAACCAGCTGGAAGGAAAGATATTCTCAGTGGATCCTAGGCATTTGGTGCTGCTGGGTGATTTATGATGAGGGAAAACAGTACTCTTGTTACGTATGCAAAAATCCAGTTCAGTACTATGTGAAAGAACATTAAGCAGTATTTTCTTCTATATTCTTTGCTTAGCCCACACATAAATTTCCCACACATAATTTTCTGCTTCAGCAGGTGGGAGCTGCACAACTGTGACTGGCATGTACCCCTCCGGGTCAGGTTCCCTTCATAGAATGCAAATGCATAATGCTCAACAATCTGTCACCCAAAGAAAATCACTCCTCTCATAAAAGATGGGCAGGACCAGATTCTATTCAAAACTGTATTGTTCAGCTCCAGAGGAACTGCTGCTGATCTTTTCACATAAAAAGGGGGCAATGCCAGTTTAAAGGCTGTGAGACTGGAGGAAAGCACAGAGAAATAAGTAATTCCCCCATGTTCTTGCAGTCAGTATTAACCACCCTGTTCGTGTGCTGTGACAGCACTCACCATCATGTACTGCAGGAGAAAATAATGTGCTGCTGTAATCATCATCCCTTGAAGTGCTTCATCATCCCTTGGAGATAATGTTTCCAAGAGTGTACTTAGTGGCTTATGAATCCAAAATTGATCAGAGGAGGAATTAAAGTATGTGCCAAAAGAAGCAGCATGAAAGAAAACTGAAAGAAAAAAAGGGCAAGCAAGGGGAAAGAACAAACACAGTGGGTACAGAGGTGATCACAGACCCAATAGATCATTATTCAAGAGGGTTGATAATAACATGTTAACTAAATTTGGACTGCTTAGACATGATTTTATCTACTATTAATTGCAAGTTACCATGTTTTGCCTGGACTTAAGTAGCTGAGATTAATCGGTGTGGAACAAGGCAATAAACTGCATGCAGATGAGGGAGTTCAGGTTAAGCTGGAGCTGCTTTTATGTATTAGGTAATATTGTTACTCTCTTTTTCCTAAAATGTCCGTTTTCCATATATTGCCATGTGGTCTGGCAGAAACTCACGTGAGTCACAGTTAACACTTCTGAAACTGAGCATTTGAAGGTTTCTCTCTCCTAAACTTCTGTTATCCTGTTACACGTGCTTGCAAGGTGCCTTTTGCCTGAGCCTCTTGTTTCCATCACCTCAAGTGTATGAGAGAATGAATACTGGATGTTTTCCTTCAAATTATGTATGCAAGTTTCTTGTCAGTCTCTCTCTCACTACTACAGTAGTGCAGCAGAAGTTGGCAAAACTTATTTACCCAGAGGAATTCAGGATAAAATATGAGCCTCAGTGACAATAAAAATAATTATTGGTTATTTCAGGGTGGCTACATTTTCAGCAAAGAAATTAACCTATTTTAACATTTAAACTAACAACATAATAGGATATCCAAAAACCTTATTATTCTATGGATGCTGCACCCTGGTTTCACCTACCTAAAATCTTCAGATTTTCAAGTTCATAGTGAGAAAAAAAATGGAGATTATTTGTAGAACAAAGTATCTCCATATATATATCTATATATATATCTCCTTTTTTTTCCAGCACATTTTATAGTTTTCTTCTCTTTTGCTTTCTGTTTGAGACTTTATACATACCTTTTTCTTTATTCTGTTATAGACACATTTTTATATTTCTACATGTATGTGGCTTTTTCCTACCCCTCTTCTCTGTGGTACCTAAACCACGTTTTAAGTCTAGAAAAACCAAGAATTTTTGCCCTTTTTTTTTCTCCTTGATTTAATGCTAATTAGCAACCTCAATTGTAGGGGAAGAATTTTTTTTTTAAGGAAAACATTTTTTCTGTCTTGAAATGAGCAGTTTCAGCTTCTACTTAAAGTATAATTTTGGTACTCCTTAATCTCAGCCTTTATGTAATAGCAGCAGTTGCCTGTATCTAAAAATGCCATCTTTACCCCTCTCAAACCTAGATCATGTTACATTTTAATGCAGCAACTCAGCTGTTACTTCTCAGCAAACAACCTTTTTCTGACACTAGGACTAAAGTTTGCACTCATTTGTGAAATTTGTCCTCAAATCCGCCACAGAATTTGTTTAATTTGCCAAAAAAAAAAAAAAAAAAATCACAGCAACACAGCAGACATATCTCCCCCTAACTGAATTACTTATTCAGTGTTCTGAATACCATCAGAGCATGTCAGTTGAATCATATCATATTGGAGCAGGAAAGCATTCTAGAGCCTGGATGGCTTTAGTCCTGCTGGCCATGAGAGATGAGGAGTCTTGCACAATTTGTGTGACCCAGACACCAGCTCAAACTCTCAGGACAACAAGCTCTGAAAATTGAGGTGACCCTTATCTCAGTCCCCTAAGTTAAATATTTCATAGCTGTCCTCAGGAGAAGCTTGATCATCCATAAGTAAAATGTCAGCTGTTAGAATTTGGTGGTTGGGCAATAATTCATTCCCCTTAGGGTATCAGCCTTTCTGAAGGTAGTTTGATACTCAGTGTGGAAAAGGTGAAGTACAGACACCTTGGTTGTGTTGGTGATTCCTGATGTGACTTTTGTTCCCAGTGACTTTCCCAATTGCCTTACAATTGATGTGCTGTCATGGCTCCCATAGGAGCTCTCTGCTGTGCCTGATGATTTACCTTTTTGGATGAACATTAAACTGTTTAATTCTCTTTGTAATGCTTGATTCTGGGAGAGAGATTGAGTTGCATAACCTTACCTACACATTTCTGAAATTCTCAAGAAAATAAGTTACTACAGGGGATATTTTATGGAAAAAAGGAAGTTATAAGTCAGATTTCCTGCAGGCATTTGAGGCTTCTGCAGAAACTAATAATAGGGGTTTAGGTTTTGTTTTAAACCTCGCTGAGAACTGCATGAGTGTCCTAGTTTCTAATTTGATAGTAATCCAAATACACAGTGGAATTTCTTGAAAATTGAAACTTCAAGGTGTCCTCTTTATTGCTTGTTATCTCAGCCAAGAGTACTGGAAGACCACCTATGTGTTTAACACTGCTCTTCCACAGTTGCAGTTGTAAAAGAAGCAATGGTCGTAACAGGAGACCACTGAAGTCCATTAAATTGTGTCCTATTACAAGCATATTATTTCTTTTTCTCCTCTTGCTTACAGAGACCTCCATCTGTTAGACTAGTTTTAATGTGCAGTATATGAGAGTCCTGCTGATGTCTTGAGGAGGAATTTGTCTTTTGTTCCTGGGTGGCTTGTGCTTTTCCTTCAAAGTCTCAGAAAAGGAATGTGCTCACAATCACTTACCTCTCTAGAGAGAGGTGGTTTTGTTCATGTAGAAAAGATTTGCCTGTTCTCTGGATTAGACACTGTCTGTATATTGAGCTGAGGGAAAGCAGACTAGATTTACAAAGAGGAATGAGGCCATGCTCACCTCCTTCAAGGTGACTACTTGTCATTTCTTTTCAGCCAAGTTCCTGATGGGGAACAAAGAACTATTCAAAGAATAAGAATTAAGAATTTAAAAATAGTAATTTCATTTGTCTTGTATCTTCCAATTCCGACTTTGTATCTTACAGCTCTATTATAGTCTTACTGGAGAACAACAGTTTTATGTCTACATGTATCAGATATAAATAATTACAATGCCAGACAATGAATCAAAATAGTATATCTGAATTTATGCTACTGTTATTGGGAAGGAAGTGGATATAATTAATACTATAGAAATCTTTCTGTCGATCCAACAAAACTGCTAATATGGAGGATAGTGTAGCACGTATTGCCTTCCTTGAGCATCAGCCACATTACTTCACCCTATTCAACACTGTCAGTTCTTTAGAAGCAGTGTCCAAGGATTTCTCTGGCATAGAGAGCTAGCAGCACTTGTTTAGTAGCCAGGTTTTGATCCCACTGAAGTCTTAAACCTAGTATTTGTGACACTGCTCTTCCTGAAGTCTGCTTTCCACTAATACTAAATAGTGTTTGGTCTTCAGACTTTGGAACCAGAAGACAGAAAAGTAAAATAAACCTTTCCTAATTTACTCCCCAAGAGTGTTCCTGTAACACCACTATGGTTCTGGGCTTGTGCTTCAGCATCCTTTGCAACCTTTGCATTCTCCACCAAAGAAACATTTACAATTGTGTCTAGATACATTTTTCTTCTTGGTTTGTTTGCTTCAGTATACCAGGATATGTGGTAGCTGTTCACTCCAAGTGCTGGCTGCAGTATTTATGTTCTGACGGATTCATAGAACAGTATAGGCTGCCTTTATCGATATTACACAGCAACATTTCACATCCATCCATCACCCACAAAAGCTCCTCAGCTCTGAGGAAATGACATGGTAGAGGAGGGGAGGAATCTTTTAAAAATAAAATTGACTCATTCCACTTCTCTGAAATGTGAAAGTGATAAGCTGATATCTGAGTAGTGAATATTGATCAGAAAATATGGAAAAACTTTCCCTTAGGCATCCTACTTTTCTGTCTTCAAAATAAATGGAAGAATGCTCTAGTTTAAAGTATTTACAATCTACTGGTAATGCAAATAATAAAATACCTGGAAGTTCTTCCTGCTCCTACAGAAAAAATTAGGCACCCCAACCCAAATCTCAAGCTTTGCTCTCCTTAGAGGCTCTACTGCCTTTATTACATGTGACTTTATTAGTTGGGACATGGGTGGCAGTTGAAAGATGCTTTTTGGCCTCATCAGGAAAAATCAGTTCAGAATGTTTTCTCATGCTTCCTTTTCCCTCCATAAAAATAAGGGAGATAATTTTGAAATGCTTGAGCAGAAAGTACCAACTAAGCAGCTTCAGGATAATGAGGAGTTTAGACTTGACTTTTTTAGAAAAAGTGTGAAATGTTTATTTATTTATGGTTTTTTAACCATGAGAGCCAAATATAGATGATATTTCCTAACGGATTGTCATGTAATATGTTAGGCAGCCTTTTATGATAGCTGCATTGTTTTGTTTCATTTCCTAATAATTACTGTATTTTTCTTTTAACAATGCATAGGTACTTCATGAAGAAACGACAATACCGGGAACTGATTTGAAATTATCATACTTGAGCTCCAGGGCTGCAGGATATAAATCTGTACTGAAGATTACTATGACCCAATCTATTATACCGTTTAATTTAATGAAGGTTCATCTTATGGTGGCAGTGGTGGGAAGACTTTTCCAAAAATGGTTCCCTGCATCCCCAAATCTATCATACACCTTCATATGGGATAAAACTGATGCATACAATCAGAGGGTCTATGGATTATCTGAAGCTGTTGGTATGTGTTTACAGAGGAGTTTTGCACTTCTAGTGTTGTCTTGAACATAGGGAAGCACACCGCAAATGCTTGCAATCCATTAAGTAGAAAGTGTTTTGCAGAATAAAATTATATCAGTGGATATTAAAATATATTAAAAATACTCATATAAGCTTTGAATTACGAGAAAAAAGTTTCCTTCAGAAGCAAAAAGAAACCATTTTTTATTCACACAAAGAGTGATATTTTTGACTTCTATTCCTTCCCAAGAAGTTGCTCTCAGCCTAATAATACATTATGGTGTTTAGTCTGCAACACACTGTGTACTTTTAAGTAAAGACAATAGCAGTCTGACTTACATCACAAAGTGGCTTTCCTCTGTACCTGTCTTAATTCACTTACTCTTAATAACTAAAAATATTTTAATAACCTAAGATTCTGGTTAGTGTTTTCAATATGGCTAAGAAGCCATAGGAATTTTCATGTGTCCTAGGAGAGCAAAAGAATGTATGTAGTTTAAGGAAATTGCATTCTTTAAACTCTTCTTCAGAATGAGATCCTGTTCTTAACGAGGACATGTGCTGTTATTTCAGTGTCTGTAGGTTACGAGTATGAGTCTTGCTTGGATCTAACTCTCTGGGAAAAGAGGACTGCCATTTTGCAGGGTTATGAACTGGATGCCTCCAACATGGGTGGTTGGACATTGGATAAGCATCATGTATTGGATGTTCAGAATGGTAAGGAGTTCATTGTCTGCTTGCTAGTTTTACTGCTCCACTGCCCTGCACTTCGGGTCTCTCATTCACACTTTTTGCTAGTTGCTCTATTATTTAAAAAAAGGAAATTATAGATCATTTTGCAAATGGTAAATGCTTTGGGCTTCCCTGGCTCCCCAGGGAAGCAGTCACATCACCAAGCCAGTCAGAGTTGGCAGGGAGTGTTAGGACAATGTTCTCAGGCACACAGTGTGATTCTTGGGGCTGTCCTGTGCAGGGCCGGAAGTTAGACTCAATAATCCTGTGGGTCCCTTGTACCTCAGGATATTCTTTTTTTCTATGATTTACATTGAATGCCATGCTTCTGCATCCTATAAATACGTATGCATGAATTAATTCATCAGAAAGGCTGTGTTGGATATGCTGTGGTGGGTTGCCTCTGGCCGGACACCAAAGCCACCCAGTCACTCCCCAGCTGGACACGGAGTGAAAACACAATGAAGGGCCCATGGGTTGAGACAAGAACAGGGACAGATCTCTCAGCACTCAGCAGTCACTGTCATGGGCAAAACAGAATTGACTTGGAAAAATTATTTTAATTTATTACCACTCAAACCACAGTAGTGTAGTGACAAAGAAAACCAATCTTAAAAACCACTCGCCCAATCCTCCCTTCTTTCCAGGCATAACTTTATTCCTGAATTCTCCACCTCCCAGTGGTGTAGGGACACAGGGAATGGGGGCTGTGATCAGTTCCTTACACCCTGTCTCTGTCACTCCTCCCTCCTCAGGGGAAGGACACCTCACACTCTTCCCTGCTCCAGCATGGGCTCCCTCCCACAGTAGACAGCCTCCATGAACTTCTCCAAAGTGAGTCCTTCCCACGGGCTGCAGTTCTTCACAACTGCTCCAGTGTGGGTCTGCTCCATGGGGTGCAGTATTTCAGGAACAGATGGCTCTGGTGGGATCACAAGTCCTGGCAGAAAACCTGCCCCAGCACAGGCTCCTCTCCATGTGTCCAGAGGCCCTGCCAAAAGGCTGCTCCAGCATGAGCTTCCCACAGGGTCACAGCTTCCTTTGGGCATCCGCTTGCTGTGGCGTGGGCCCTCCAGGTGGATATGTGCTCCACCATGGACCCCCATGCTCTGCAGGGGCACAGCTGCCTCACCCTTGTCTTCTCCCATGGGCTGCAGGGGAATCTCAGCTCTGGTACCTGCAGCACCTCCTCCCTCTCCTTCTGCAGAACTTGATGTCTGCAGAGCTGTTGCTTGCTCATATTCTCACTCCTCTCTCCAGCTGAACATTGCTGTTGCACAGTAACTTTGGCATCGAAGTATATTTGTTGAGCATGCTGCTCAGCAACTGTTTGCAGGGTGCCATGCCAAGGAAACCTCAGCTGAACACCGAACAGGAGAAATTTGGAAAAACTTGGCTGGAAGCATGTAGAAAAGGTGAAGCAAACAGTCACATAGCTTAAAGAAGTAGTTGGTAGCACAGGACTTTCATGCAAGACAGGAATCCAGAGTAATTATCAGGAAGATTGTCTCTTCTGCAGTACTTCATGTCCTGTGAAGGCCTCCCCATAGTACACAAGCTTATTATGTGTAACACAGTAATCCACACATAAAGCATTGCTTCTGACTGGTAAGGAAACAAGGTAACCAAATCAAGGGAAAAGGGTCTCATTGTACCTAATTTAAAATGTTAAAAAAAACCCCCAAACCTGTGCAAGTTATTGTAAAGTAATCCATCTAAAAATGTGAAGAGCTATAATTATAAATATATATGTAAGAATTATTCTGTTCACTGGATAAATTGATGATGGCTTTAAATTATGTTTAAAAGTACATTTGACAAGTAATGACTTTTCAAAGTGTCGTGTGTCTAATTGAATAAACCAAGTGGAGAGTTGACAAGGTGGATGAGATGCATAAATCTATTCAGAAGAGAGTGCAGACAGTGTTTGCATGGAAATCCAAACTATTGGAGTAAATAGTCTAATGTACATCTTTTAGTCTGTGATAACAGAGGAGAAATGTGAAGGACCAATTTTTCAAGGTAATGACAGAATAAATCAGGTGCAATAGTGCACTGTGCTGACTTCTAGAATTCTTCTGATGAAAATTGTAGAACTCAGCTATTTCAGGCAAAATTATAGTGCCATGATTGTCATAAATGATGTAATCATAGGAGAGGGGATTTCGTATACTGTTAATGCATTCTGGCTTTAACTATTCATGAAAAATACATTCTTCCTCTTTTGATTTAGATTACTTATTTAGATTACTTGCCATTAGATTTCCATAAACCATTTTCATTTTTTCCAATTTTATCATGTATATTGGTTTTACATTTATGATCTCTTGCATTTTATAACATTAAAAGCAGTGAAGACATCTAAAACATTTAAAGAGGAAAGCAAAGTATTTTTTCTCATACCTTCAAGTACAAATCGTGCACTTTGGGAGTAAGGAGGGAAAGAGAAATACATCTTAAATTTCTTCTAAACTTCTCAAAAGATTACTGTATCCCTCAGCTCCAAACTGCATGAATCTGTGGGCATGCAATCAATAAAACCCAGATCTCTCTACAGTACAAAGTGACATGTGGTTTACATGAATTATACCACGGAAAGACATATGGTGACATACAAGTAGAACTGTAATAGCTGACCATTTGTAGAGGACACCTCAATAGATTCATCATGAGATTGAACAATGAGGGTCCTACCAACATTTTAACATACTTGGGTTTTTGGGGGTTTTTTTTGGTTTTTTTTCCCCGAAGACTGAAGATTTAACATAAAGCATCCATTTTTCCTCTTAAGTTTCCTACGTAGGCTATAAGGAAGAAAAATAGTGCTGGCACATTGTTTTGTCTTCAGAAAATTATTGTTTCTTTCATGCCTCGAAGCAGAATTAAGTTTTAGAGGCAGGTTGGCCTGGCACCACATTTTTTTTGTTGTTTTGACATTTTTAATAACTGCCTATACTGCAGATATGGTATTGAGGCAGACTTTGTTGCCAGAGGAACACTTCTGTTGTAAGCTGTGTGAAGAATCTTTTATAATGTAAAATTGAGGCAATCTACAACTTTTTGAAGTGGCTCTTTAATTAATATTTACAATTTTCAACAGTAATCCACTTCAGATTACATTTGACATGATATTCATAAGTAATTATACTAGGACTTTAGGAATACGATTTGCAAATATATTATTTTTCTTGTTTTATAAACCACATTAGAATTTCAGTCCTTTCTGGGCTATTTCAAAACTGTAAAGATGTAGAAATACAGAACTTCCTTCCATTAATATGCTTTACATTTCCTTCAGCATGACAATTTTTATTTTGAATTGTAACTATAAAAATCATTAGCATTTAAAAATAATGATTGAAAACATTTTGGGGTTTCAAGAGCTATATTATTTAATGCTTCTACTAAATTTTGTGGATAAGATAATCTAATGTTTGCATCTTTATAACCTAAATATAGATGTTTTAATAAAGTTGTCATTTGTAATAGAAAAATACGGTGGTGAAACAATAAAAATTCATTAAACTTACACCAACTAAAATAATATTTAGAATGCTTTTGCATCATTTTATGTGTATACATTCAGAGTTTTTATAAATGTTACTGTATTTTTGTTTATTTTGATTTTTTTCCCCATATTATCTGGCAGGTATCCTCTACAAAGGGAATGGTGAAAATCAATTTATATCTCAGCAACCCCCAGTTGTTAGTAGCATTATGGGCAACGGGAGACGACGCAGCATCTCCTGTCCAAGCTGTAATGGTCAGGCTGATGGTAATAAATTGCTGGCTCCGGTTGCCTTGGCTTGCGGGATAGATGGCAGTCTCTACGTGGGGGATTTCAACTACGTTCGGCGCATATTCCCATCTGGAAATGTAACTAGTGTTCTGGAGCTAAGGTACGTTTTTTTCTCATCCTGGATTTTTGGAGTTATGAGTTACTGTGACAAGTTAAAGTATTGAATACATTTCTGACATTGTGTTAGTTTGAGTTTGCAAATGCTTTTGGGAACAAAACAGAAGTTGAGTCAAAGGATTTTTAAAGTATTTAAAACTGAAATGAAATGAAAACATTTTACCCTGATAAAATATTTTAACTATGCTTATCTAAATGTAAGAATTTAATCTACCCAAAGTAATAATTCTGCAGATTTTAAGAGTAAACCTCTGTGGTCAATGTAAGTGTACAAGGGAGAATCATTCACCACTTCACTAATGACAGATGTAAATGTTGCCTTCTTCTCATCTTTTAACATCCTTTCTGAATGTTTGTCTAATAATGTTTTTCTGTTCTTTTTTACTTGCTCCCACCAAGAAATAAAGATTTTAGACATAGGTAAGCATTCCTTAAAGAAGATTTATATTTTTCTAACTGTTCTTCTTTCTTTTTTAACAAATGAATGCTTATAATGGGCAAGTCATTTCTGAGATGTATTACTAGAAAAGAGGAGTATTTTTCAAAAATAATGAGTTCATATGTTTTAGTTATGTCAACTGTCAGGCTGTATCGTCCTTTCCGATGAGTTCCTCTTTTCTCATCACTCTCTGTCCACAGTCAGGCTTCTTGTTATGCTTGTGTGTGCCCTCCTTTGCTGTTCCCTCATCTCTGCTCACTCCTTGCTGGCAGCACTTCTGCTGATCCTATCAAAATTCACTCATTAATCAGATACACCAAATATGATGAGAATGGCATATAAAAGTATCAAGGGAATTCATTTCATTAGCCTTTTGAGGTTGAATCTTTTCAGGCTCTCATTTAACAGATTTGTTTCTTTAAAGTTGAGCTTCTCTTAATAATGGAAGTTGAAATAACAATAACAAACTCCTGGAGTTAAGATCTTAAAATACACCAGGACTCAAAATTGGCCATAGAAACAGCAGTAATCAGAGGATTGTAGTACAGCATTCATCCATCCTGGCATAGCTACAATAATGGCAAGAACCGAAGAGTAGGTGGATCCTTAGAATTGCTTTGACACAGCAATTGGTGCTGATAAGGAGGAAAAAAAACAGAGTCATGCTAAAATCAGACATGAAACCCTGCAAACCTTTGTGGCAGAACTGCTAAATATACAGCTTAGGTACCCACTGGTACCTTTCTCTCCTTTTTGCTGCCAATAATTTCCTTCCTTGTTTTTAAACAAATCCCAGAGTCATATCTCTTGTCCTTGTTTTTTAAATTCACTTTTCTTTGGACATACTTCCGTGTGAGGAAGGGTTTTATGTTTTCAAAAATACATTTCAGATGTGTTGGGCAAAAAATTCCATGACTAAATAAGGTGTCTGCATCAGAGCTAATGATCAGAATTGGGTTTGTGGATTTTATTCCAGGGATGACTTGGAAGCAGTTTGTCCTGTTTGGTGGGTTTAGGATTTCACTATTACAATTAGTTTGTACGTGTTCCACTGCTCTTAAAAGAATTAGATCCATTGTGGTATCACAAAGTTGTGATTGCAGCTAGATGGGACATTGTCTTGGCAAATGTGGAATAATACTTAAAATCGGGATGTGGATTGTACAAAAAGGGATTAAAGAGTGGATGCACACTGAGTTTGTTTTGCTGAGATTTAGTAGTGCCACCCTCTCTTGCCTCTGGCAGAACTATGGCCACAGCCTCAACTGCAGCATTTCAGAAACTGGATCCCTGCATGTAAGAAAAGTTGGTGAGGGAGAATATTGAAGCTTTTCTGCTTTATTCATGCCTAAACATGCAGAAGCTCTGGGTAGCAAAATTGCAATCATACCACAGAAATTAGTGTAGCAGCATGGGCCCATATAGCAGCTGTTGAGTGGGGGTTCCTCCTGAGGCAGAAGGAGACATACAGGACTGTGGAGAGCTGGCTCTGCAGGAGCACTTGAGGCAGGAGGTGTGGAGCCCACTGTGCAGCCCAACACGATTTATTACGAGTCTGAGTTTTCTCTCACATCATAAACATTTTCCCAGTGTCCACTCTCAGCCTTAGAGATTTGCTGATGAGAGACTTCCTAAGCCAAGAGTGGGATCTTTATGCTTAATATCCCCTGGAGTTTTTTATTCTATTAATTTAGCTGCCTTTTATTTAAGACATGTAAACTTTTAGGATCCACCAAATCCTCTTGCCATGGGCTCTCCAGCTAAGGACCAAATGCCTTCTTTTGGCTGCATGAATTTGTGCAGAATCCTGTGAAATGCTGCAGAGGGAAGCACATCTGTCTGGCTTGTAAGAGAAGGGAGTAAACGTCCAGTTTCACTGGCAAGTCTTTCAGACTGCTGAGGTGATTTCTACTTAAACTGCAGTTTGGAAAACAGCCCTCAACAGACCACTTTGCAAAAGATAATTGCTAGGTATTAGAAGAAAATGCACAAAAAAATGCATTCCCCAAGTAAAACCACTGAATGAGGCTAAATACTAGTTCAGATCTCTTGCCTATTCAAGCATTCACCTTTCCTGGCCTATAAACACAGTGTTTTAGCACGGTGTGATGTGTCTCCTTCCTCAAGAAGCCTGTATTCTATTTCAGAGAGAGAATGCAGATCAAATTTCTCCTCTCATATACCAGTGACCTCACATTTTTTCAATCTCAAAACTGAAATGATGTCTTTATACACACTGCTGCCTGTGGGTGATTAATGCTGATAGACATTCAAGGAAGAAGTAATTTTCAGAAGGACTTTGAAGACAGGGAGGTCTTTTGTAGGCTATGGCCCTATCCCAAGACTGTTGAGAGCCAGGAAAAAAAGTTTAACAAAACATAAAAATAGGTTTGAGGGGATATATGGTTTAGAGGGCACATAGTGAAGGCAAAGGAGACAGGGACAGAAGCAGGAGGAGTATTTTTTTTAAAAATCTGTACATGGAGAGCAGTCCAGGTGATCTGACAGCTGAAGAATTAAAAGGTTGGCCTAAGCAAGATAAAAGCAAAGGGAAATAGATGATTACAGCTCTATGCACATGTGTGCATACTTTCAATTCAAAGCACTATTATTCAGCATAGACAGAACAAGTTAATTTTCAGACATTTGTCTTTAAAGAAGCCAGTGTGGGTATCTAACTCCATGTTTTGCAGACTACTGAAAGTGATTAGGCAGTACTGAATGAGTCAATAAGTCACGGGCTGGGGACTTCATTTCTTTGCATTTGTTGTTATAGGTAGAAGGCAGAAGCTTAATTTCATTTCAGGGTACAATGAAATTGCATAAACTCTGCAGCTTTCCAGCTGCTGGCTGCCTGTCCCTGCACTGTTTTTGAGATCTGCATAGTGCTCATGGGTGTTTTCTGGCTAGGAAACAAATGTAGTTTTCATTTGACAGTTATTCAGTTCCTCAAAATGTGCCTTTCTCCCATAAGTGGGGGTTTCTATCAGCTAAAGCCTCCTCTGCTGTTTAACCTTCACCCGAAAAGAAATGCTGAGGTGAAGCCTGTGGTATCAGCTCAGAAAGGAGCCATTAGACATCTACATATGGCAAGTTGGAGAGTTTCAATTGATTCAGTAGTAATATCCCATGCACTTCCAAACTTGGGGGGATTTTTTAATAAAATGAGAAAATACATTTAAATTATTGGGTGTATTTTTTTGGTTTGATGAGGATACGCTACTTACCATGAGAACTCATCCCGATTTCTTTTTTGTTGGAATTAATTAGAATGTATATCTTCATATTCATGAAGAAAAGAGCTTTAAAACTTCTGTTTGGAAATAAATAATTGTGCTAGGCATAAATTACTTACTTTTTTGATTTGATGACTTTTTATTCCAATGGCTGAAAAATATAATTGAGGCAGTGTTAGATGGGTTGAAGAGAGGTACTTTAATTTAGATTTCAGTAATATAAGAAAGAACTTTATTTTAAATTACAATGAAATAAAATTTAATTGCACATTTCACATCTTGCAATGTGTTTATATTTGAAGTGTTTGCAAAGTTTCTTAAAGACTAAAGTAATCATGTAAATGGGTATAATTTAATTTGCAGTCTATGGAGGTATAAATAATTAGTACATTACATAGTGATCATATTAAATGATCGCTGCATAAATTAAGGTTTTGAAAATGCCCTCCAACTGTTTAGCACATTGGCAATAATAGATTTGTAACAGACAGAAATTTAAAGTAAGCCTACATTTGATTGTTTTCAGACATGCTGTACAACACTCAGTGCAATAGCAGAGCTTTTTAAGAGGTGCTAATCACTGTGTATTTGATTTCATTAGTCTTTTCACTTGGTTTCATTCGTTCTGAACCAACATGTTAAAAGTCTTAAAACCAAATAAAATCCTATTTATGCAACACATTTTTTTTCTGTGTTTTTGTAATAGGATAGCTATAAAAATCTGTCCCTGCTAAAAGACATCATTTGTTCACAAGTTGTTCCTGTTGGTCTCTTGTTCATTCTCCAAGTGGCAGTACATAAAAATGTGTTACATTAGCACAGTTATATATTTACAAAACGTGAAGTATAGCATTCTGTGAACAGATGTTTGGCTACCACCAGACTGGTAGATCTGTTTAAGCAGCACTTTTGCAAACATCAGAAGTGACTGTTCTGACACTCTGCTTCAATCTATGAGGGGAGCATCTGAAATTACCTCATGTATTTACATGACCTTATTTCAGCTCTTCATGCCATAAATTAGGTCAGGAATCCCAACTGCAGTGGGTTAAGTTTCTACATCATAATATATCAACACAAAAGGTAATCTCCAGGGTTGTTTTTTTCACCAGCAGGGAAGAAAAGACAGTAATTCTCAATTATGTGGCACCGGTGGAGAGGCAAAATGTACGTTTCTGGGAAAATGGTTAGCAATATATATTTTCACTGTAATAAAGACTGTGCTGGCATAGTTAGCAGTTTTGTGCCAATGTGTACAGTTATTTGAAATATGACTCCAGCTTAAGAAGGGAAAAGCTCTGCTTGGTCTCTGGTGGAAGAGATGTCATTTCCTAATGTGTTAAATCATGCATATCACACATTTGAAAGCAGTGGATTAAGCAAATACTTATGAATGATGTCTTATCTCTTGCCTGTGAACTCATCATTCAAACTCTGTCTTATCTGTTTATGAATTACATAAATTATGGACCCTAGCAGCCTTATATAAATTATAATAAAAGAGATAGGATAATACCAACAAAGTGTAAGTGAGGGCTGGGCTCCTGCTGAGAAATTTGGGACTAGATCAAGGTTCCCAGAACTCTCAGAAGGTTTTGAACTCCAGTATTTTGATTTGGCTTATTAGACATTCATTTGGAGTCTCTAATGAGAGAGCCTGAACTGGCCTGAGAGCATCAAATACAAAATGGACCTTCTTTCCCCAGAGGATTCATCTAGATTGGGCTGCCTGTGACACAGATGAGAAACATGGACCCAAATCATTTTGGGACCATGACCTGTGCTACCTGTGCATGGAGCATCACCATTGACTTTAATTCTGTCTGCGTTGCTGCACACTGCATGGGAAATAAACGGTTTTCTCCTTGATCCAGTGTTAGGCGCAATTAACTACAGCATATTCAATGTGTAATTCCATTTTACAGCAACAACCCAGCTCACAGGTACTACCTCGCAACTGACCCCGTGACGGGAGATTTGTATGTTTCCGACACAAACACACGCAGGATTTATCGGCCCAAGTCACTCACTGGTGCAAAAGACCTGACCAAAAATGTTGAGGTCATAGGAGGAACAGGGGAGCAGTGCCTGCCGTTCGATGAGGCACGGTGTGGTGATGGAGGCAAGGCGGTGGAGGCAACTCTCATGAGCCCAAAAGGTAAAAAGGGTTCTCCCTCTGTAATATCCAAAATAATACAGAAGTTCAGAGCTGGGGGCATGATCATGTTTAATTACTGAATTCAATAGTTGGCTTAAAAATTGTGGATTTGAGTGATTTTTTCCAAGTAGAAAGTCTATCGAGGAAGAGAGCTACAGGGGACTGATTTTTTTGAAATCAATTAGGGTTGATTTTTTAGGAAGTATTTGGTTTGAGTGGTTATTGAGCATTTTTAAATGCTCAGTAAGAGCATTTATATTATGTGTTTGGCAGACAGCAGTGAATATCTAAAATGAGCATTGCTTTTGGTTCCATTTATCCCATGTTTAAAGTTAAGTTAAAAGCTAGTCCCTTCCCAACACAAAAGCCAATGAACAAATGCAATCAACAGTAGGAGATTTCATGCTGTATATTGGTTGGTCATGCAAAATACATTAACAATCTTTATTAGTACCTACTGCCAGAGACCAGATTTTCCACCTACAATTTCCACTAGACAAGTGCTACCTCTCCTCTCAGTTATGGATAATATATTCACTGCTAGTACAACAATAAAAACCCCTAATTTTTATTTGCTTCACTGAAGGAATAGCAATAGACAAGAATGGGTTAATCTACTTTGTTGATGGGACCATGATCAGAAAAGTGGATCAGAATGGAATAATATCTACTTTGCTTGGCTCCAATGACCTCACCTCAGCACGACCTCTAACCTGTGATACCAGCATGCACATCAGCCAGGTACTTTTCAGTTGCTGCCAATTTGGAAAGCTGAGCTGGGGATAGAAATTGAAATGCAGCTTTCGCACCCCTTAAAATAAAACTGGGGGGAGTGTGATGGATATTTAACAGCAGGTTTGGGGGAGAAAGCAACCTGTTCCACAGGCGTGAATTGCACTGTATTCTCTTAGCTATAAACGCTGCTGTATTCAATTTTTCTGCCCATAAAGTTCAGTTTGGTTTAGAACAGCAAAACTAGCAGCAGGAAACATTAAGCCTGGTAGTAAATACTGCGAGAATGGCATATCTTTTAGAATTATCTTGGCATGTTGATGTTTTCTGAATTGCTGACATCCTTAGCCTACTAGAGTGAATGAAAGGATTTACACAAAACCCCTGTATTTTTCTATTTGTCTTAAAAATTTGTGTAGGTAAGAATAGACATGTCAGTAGCAGTATGTCCAAGAAATGGAGTACAGTGTTTCATAATCTAGAAGGTAGTTATTTTTGCTACTGCAAGAATAAAAGATTAATACTGTTGACAAGAATTTAGACATTGATATCTGTCTCTATAGTTATTTATGCATTTGTGATACAAAAAAGTATTGCATTTATTGGAGGGGAAACTGAGCCTGTACTATAGTTTCAATGCAACTGGCTTTCTTTTCAGCAAAATGGATGCCTGAATATTGTTCCCCTTGTCTCCCTGAAAGCTTTAGTTAGCTGCATGTATTCATGCAAGCTCTTCAGTCGTGATTGCTTATAGCTGATGGAAAATATCCTTACAGCGGTGTCTAAAACTGAAGGTTAATGAATTCATTTAATCTGCACCGGTTAGCCGTTTAACAAAACGCTTCTGTTTGTTTAGGTTCGTCTGGAATGGCCTACAGATTTAGCTATCAACCCAATGGATAACTCCATTTACGTTCTGGATAACAACGTGGTTCTGCAGATCACCGAGAACCGCCAGGTCCGCATTGCTGCAGGGAGGCCGATGCACTGCCAGGTTCCCGGGGTGGAGTACACGGTGGGCAAACACGCCGTGCAGACCACGCTGGAGTCAGCCACCGCCATTGCCGTGTCCTACAGCGGGGTGCTTTACGTCACAGAAACTGATGAAAAAAAGATAAACAGGATAAGACAGGTCACGACTGATGGAGAGATCTCTTTAGTTGCTGGAATACCCTCAGAGTGTGATTGCAAAAATGATGTTAACTGTGACTGTTACCAAAATGGAGATGGCTATGCTAAAGATGCCAAACTTAATGCTCCTTCCTCCTTAGCGGTGTCTCCAGATGGCACCCTGTATATTGCTGATCTGGGAAACATTAGGATACGGGCTGTGTCAAAGAACAAACCCTTAATGAATTCAATGAACTTCTATGAAGTTGCTTCTCCAACTGACCAAGAGCTGTATATCTTTGATGTCAATGGCACTCACCAGTACACTGTGAGTTTAGTCACCGGAGACTACCTGTACAATTTTAGCTACAGTAATGACAATGATATTACCGCAGTAACGGACAGCAATGGGAATACCCTTCGGATCAGGCGGGATCCCAACCGGATGCCCGTCAGAGTGGTCTCTCCTGATAACCAAGTCATCTGGCTGACCATAGGCACCAACGGATGTTTGAAAAGCATGACCGCACAAGGGCAGGAGCTGGTCTTATTTACCTATCATGGCAACAGCGGACTTCTGGCAACTAAAAGTGATGAGACTGGGTGGACCACTTTTTTTGAGTAAGTACATAAAATATAGTCAGATGCCTTACAGTTTTACTGAGTTCTACAGGACTATTTGAATTATTTATGGGTGAAGTAACTGTAAAGTTGGTCCTTGATTTTAAAAAAAGCACAGAAAGATACTTTTAATTTCCCATGCAGTTTTCCTCTGTCTTACTTGCCTGGCTTCTTCTGAACATTGGGTCTGAATAATTTTGAATTCATTATTTTGAACTTCAGTTTTATATATTGAAATAATAGTGAGACAACATTTCACTCTTGTCAAGAAATTTGTAACTCAGACAACCATGGGTTTGTAGATTTGCATCAAAAACTAGATTTTCATCCCACTTGCTCATTAGATTGACATTCTTCTGCTGCAAATACTGACAAGAAATTTGTCTTCACTGTTCTTTTTTTTTTNNNTTTTTTTTTTTTTTTTTTTTTTTAATAAAAGCATTTATACGTGGTCTTTTGCCTAAAAATAACACCTGGGTGGGTAGTAAAAGGTTGTGTTTCACTGAGTGGCAAGTACACAGGAAGGATCTCCTGGACAGCACAGCAGGCTTTCACACAGGTGGACCCAGTTGGAGGAAACTGAGAAAAGAAATGTGGGCCATGGGGGAAGTGTCATTCCTGTAGGAATAAACTGAAAACATGGAAACCACCAGCACCATGTCATGTACAGGTGCACAACAGCAAGAGGTATTACTGGAACAGTAGGACTTGTAATTTTACCAACCTCAGAAAAAATCTTTTCAGTGAATTGCTTTATCGTGTGTAACACTCATTAAGTCATCAATTCCTGTTCATAACAGACAGATTAGCAAAGTGTTTTACAGAATCCTCAATTGTATTGACAAAGGAAGATCATGACAATTTATAGATAAACTAGTAGAACCAGAGAATTCACATATGGACTTTATAGGCAACTTCATTTGCAAGTGATCTCAAATGCCAACTGATACGCTAAGCAAAACATAACAAAAATGCAGGTTAAAACAGAAACCATTATTTCAAAAAAGGTCAATGCAGAATTAACACAGATTTTTTTCAGTTTTCTCTGCCAGTTGGAAAAATATGCATATCTTTAACTCACGTGAAAAACATGATGAGGTTGGGTAAAAAGGTATATGAGTGAAAGATGTAGTGTTAGTGTGATAAGTAAAACTGTTAAGAGGGCCTCTAGTTGAACTATTCAGGATTACAAAGGGCATAATGAAAATTCAGTAAGTCCCTGTTCTTTTTTTTTTCCTCCTCTTCTTTTCTTGTATCTTTATGATGAAATGCAGTAGCAACTGCTGCCAAGGTCAAGGCCCAAAAAAAAGCTTTCAATTCAACACACATGATAAAGAAAATAAAGTGCCAGTGTCAGGCAGTGGCAGCAAAGCCAAACATCTGTGTTCTGAGATAACTTCATATTTCTGTCAGTGTACATTTGGCTGAGGCAGTGTGCAGAAGGACTCTGAGCACCTGTATCTACTCTCCAGCCTTTACAGATGCCCATCAGAGACACAAGAGCAGCAGGTGCTGCTTCACTGCATATTGTGTGTCCTGAAGTGGAGACAGGGCTAGGAATGCTGATCCCTGACAAAGACAGCAGGTGGGATGGTACTGCTGCCAGTTTTAAGGTATTCTTACAATAAGCTGTAAATTGGCAGGGCTTTGGTAGCGGGCACCTTCCCAAAGCATTAGCACACATCTGTAATATTTCACTGTGCTTTGATGCATCCGCTGTGTATCTTTTTAGGTCCTGCCAAGAGGACACAGAAGCACAGCAAGGGTACACAGAGGAATGAGAAAGTGTTCAATTGGGAGGGCAAGTGTTCTCTTTCTCATGAGTTAGCCCTATCCTGTATGCTGAGAGAACAAAGCACAGCTTTAGGTGGGCTGGGAATAGCCATCCATTTCCACAGAGAGTAAAGTCAATTTTTAACTGTGACAGACAGGCACTTGTTTCCAATGGCCAAGTTGGGCAAGACAGTCACTTTGGGGGACAGTGAAATTCCGTACAGAAATTAAGGCATCTGCTGGGTACAGCAGGCACTTTAAATCATGCTGGCATTATACTGGCTAATTGAGGACCTAGTGTTTTAATCAGGGCAGTAATTTCTCACCATGTTGTCTGTAGTTTCTGTATAGCCTACTGTGGTGTACCGCAGTAGCTGGTGGCTCCTGAATGTATCTTAATGGCATCTGTGTGATCACAAAAAAAGTGGATATTATATTCACTATTCAGTGGATGACAGGCCTATGGTTTTCATCAAAGGGAGAATTTAGGGTACTGTGTGTCATGAAATACATAGCTATTTCCTGAGTCTTTAAATGGCTGTCTTTCACACCTGATCTGCTTTCATGCAGACTTTCTGGTCTGAGTGAGGTTATATCCAGCTGTCTTACAGAGAGCCCAAAGGGCAGGCTATTCCCCTCTGTAAGTATTAGTATTATTTCCAAGCTGCTGTTATGCACTTCCTAAACAATTACCTCCAACCAATATCTCGTTAGAATTCCCAAGCTGAAGTAATTATGGAAAAAGCTGGGCAATTTCACTCTCCCCAAATTTGCAAGTGTATGAGGCTTTTGCAGAAACAAAGATATTTATTTCCTCCCTGTAGCCATGGTGAAGCAGTAATCTATTTAATTGCAACAAGAAGAATCAGATCAGCCATTTGGAGGAACTTCACGGTGAAGATTTTGGAGCCCTGGTGCAGACAACAATGATAGTGACCCCTTGCCCTTCATAGACTGTCTTTAAAAACAGATCAGACATCTTTCAGGACCAATGCAGGAAGAACAGATCCTGCCCTGGGGTAGAGGTTGGACTGCATGACCTCTCAAGGTCCCTTCCAGTAATGTTTTCTATGATGCTCTGTATAAGTTAAAACCAAAAATAAAAAGTTATACTGATTATGTAAAGCTACAGGCAATAAGGGATAGGGGGAAGGCACTGTGTTATTTTTCTTGCCAAAACAGCATCTTAAAAACATTCATCAGTCATCGTAGCTGCTTGCTTCTTTTGAACATAAAATCCCCATACACTAAATCTATGTCTGTGTTTTTCCCTTTTGAAGGAAAAAAAATAATTGTGAACGCAACTCTTTGGCCATTTTTTTACTCTAAGATGAAGTATTATCGTGACTTTTGGTGCTGATGATTTGTAACATTAAATCTGATGATGCTGGGTTTCAAGAGGTTTCTGCTACTATTGCCAAAATAGATGGAGACTGTGAATTATCATAGAAGAGTTTGTGTGGGGGTGACTGGTTGCACAAGTGTGTATCTCTCTCAGCTTCTGCATACTCATGTCTGTAGGTAGTGTGGGCTAAAACATTTTCAGGTGAAATGTTTTCTGTTGAAAAAAATGAAGCCTTGTTAAAATGGAAAGCTATCCCTCAAATATCAAGTGAGGAATAAGAAATTATGAAAATAAATCATTCAGACTTCATAGCATAATATTTCAACTTCATTGCTGAATGCATTTTCTTTTAGTATCACAGTTTATTTATGTATTTTATTTACTCTATTACTCAAAATCTCAAAATATTTTGAGAAAAGGATAGAATTTATATTTCATGGTGAATTCAGACTTTCTTCGCACTCACAGTTCAAAATGTTCAACTATTTGAATGCCCAGCAGACTAGAAATGCCTTTTGTCAACTAGCTTTGAGTATAGCTGGGTTTTTTCACCTTTCAGTTGTCACACATCTGTTTAAGTGGCTGAAGATACACAGAGGAAAAATATGTGAGTTTGGTAATAAAAAATTCAGCCTTAGAAGCAACTCAGGAATAGCTTTGTTAACTATTCTCTTGTGCAAATCTCATGGTATAAGTGGAGCATGGATCCAAAGAACTTATTTCATCTGAGTTCTCAGTGGTTTGAGAGCAGGTTTATGAAAATTATTCAATCTTTCTTTTTTCCTTTTTCATAACTTTTCAGTGCAAAAGGGAAATATTTGCAAAAACATTGCATCCCAAAAATTGGCAATCACTGCTCTGGCACATACTAAAGCATTTGGTCTTGTTTCTTTTCATGGCTTTTTTCCATAGTTTAAATCACACTAATATGAGATCAAAAAGAAATTTACTTTTTTATTTATTTTAGCATGGACACTAATTAATCTATAGTTTATTTTATTTAGTCTCCTCTTTCCCTGAAGAAGGGAAGGACTGACTCACTTGAAATTTTATTTTACATTCTTTTGGTTTTTACAGTGAAACTGTTAAGTACTAGCTTGAATTACTTAGGATATCATATGTGTTTTCTTTGTTTACAGGCTTGGGGGATTTTTAATATCTTTATGGCAAAATGGATTTTTAAATTTCTATTTTGCTAAGGGTTATAAGTGTACTGATCAAAACTGACACCTTATATTTCAGGAATGTGTGCTTTTTTAAAGCATTGTTGCTCAAATTCATTGTAACTGTTATCTGTTTTCAGAGGCCCAAAAACTTGCTGAATAAAAATGATACTAACAGAGCATTTACAAAAATGATTGAAAATGCATGCATGCTAAAAAACCAATGGAGCCATATGAAGCTGAAAGTTGCCCAGATTAGGTTTTAAAATGAAATTATAGTATTAAACAAGGTATAAAAGTAATCAGCCTAATCAAATTCTCTTACAAAATTCTGAGATATCTGAGCTGGAAACTATTAACTATAACTGCATATTATGTGTGCATAATATGAACATTTAAACAGATAAATCTTAAAAGTTAAACTAATTATCTGCATATTAGCATTTTGGAAATGACACTGCCTAGCTAGCCTATATGGCATAATTTCTATGCAGCGGTTTCCATTCTGAGGTTACATACAGATAGCTAAGCCAGGTGCACAAAAAGAGCATTTTCTCTTGACCTAAGTTTTGAAATAGCAGAAGCAAATGCCTAAAAACCCTTGCAGGTGCCCCTGTACAATCGCCCAGGGCCCAGCCTGCAAGCCAGGTCTCCATCAAAGGCCTGGCATTCCAGCAGTGGCCAGGCAGGCACCGCGCCAGCCTGTGCGTGTGTGTGCTCCTTAGGTTGCTCGAGGAGCTGGCAGAGGCTGCTGTGCAGGGGACAATCCTTCCAGGACAAGCCGCCAGCAGCAGCCGTGGCTGCCCGGGCAGGCCTGCAGGGGCGGGACTGTGCTGCAGTCTGTGTGAGCATGGGAGCGCTCGGCGCTGTGCCCACCTCTCACAGGCACGGAGTCCTTCCCTCCCTTTGGAACTCATCGTGCTCAGCCCGGTGTTGGGCGTCGGGGGGTCTGTCCCTCTGCAGTCACAGCCCGGGTGCTCCTGCAGGCTGCTCTGTTAAACGGCAGGTGTTCCTTCCCCCATCAAGCTCTTCTGGAAGGTTCAGCCTGTGTGTGCTCTCCTGAGACATGAAGTAATACCGGTAGCCACTTTTTCTTTATCTCTTTTCAGCTTTCTCTCATTTTTCTTCTTTTAGAAGCAGTATCAGGAGGCAGAGATCAGATCCCGACTAAGATGGCTCCTCCTCTCTGGAAATCCACTGCCTTTCTTCCATTACTCTATTTTGCTCTCCAGACCCCCTACGATGTTTTGTTACTTTCTTACCTTGTATCTTGCTCCTTCCTGTATCTCCCATTATTTCCCTAAGGTGTCTTTGACTTTCCTGCTTTTACCTTTCCCAGCAGTGAATTTCTTTGCAGTCCCCTCTTGTATCTCTTGACAGTCCAAGCAATGTTTCCCCTGACACTTCATGCCCTGAGCTCATTTGTCTTCTCCTTCCCCTCCTCTCTCTCCCACTCAATCCTTGTCTTGAAGGCAGTGCAACAGGAAGCAAAGAGAGTGACATTAGCAAGCACAGTTCTTACAAGTTTACTTTGCTCCCACAGTTAAATTAATGAGCTTTCCAGCTATTCTTGGAAAGCTGGTGAAATCATGCAGAATGTGAAATCCTTACAGTACTTTATGGACTCTAGAGCATCACAAACAAAAATGTATTTTCACTGTGTGCTGCAGAGTTTGCATATTATGCTTTTATTAGCGATGCATTCAGTGCTGTGGTTTCCCCAAAACTCTGTGATACAGAGTCAGATATTGCCTCTGGCTTGGACTTGTTTAGTTTCCCCAAGTACCAGGCACATCATCTGTAACTGTCAACAGCTGGCAACAGAGAATAGATTGTGTTTTGCAGGGGTTTTTTCCTTCCTCTTAATACATTGCTGGTGGAGTCTGACTTGGAAATACTGAAACTTGTCTATGGAAAAGTCTATGGAACTTATGCTGAAAAGCAAGTACTTAGTTTGTTCAGATGAAATTATACCCCAATAGTAGTGTCAGTTCACTTGCACTTTTACTGTATATTAGGAGGTTCAATATCCAGTTTTCATACTTACTATTTCTGTACTGTTTCTGGTAACATTTGTGGGGGGTTATTTTCCTGTAATATCTGTGTTGCTATTTGTGTTCATTTTTCTATCCCATTTATACTTCAGTAGTATATGTATCTAAAAATGCCTAGAGTTCTTTTTACTTGTATTTTTGGGGCTTTCATTCTAATTTGGTTCTGCTTTCCTTGTACAAAATTGTCATCTGGATTTTCTATCACTACTAAACATCACTATCTGTATGTCCTTGGTATCATAGCGCTTTTTAGGTATCTTTATCCTTTTACTATCAACAGGCTTTGGTACCTTCTGCTTTTACTCCTGCTGCTTCTTGCTTCATCAGTGTAAAATGTAGTGGCTATAAAATAGTTAACCATATTCATTGAAGCACTTTTGTGTAGCTGATTATCATGTTCTTGCATTGACTTGTGAAAGCACATGAGCCCTTGATTGCAGACTGTGACATACAAGTGCAGTGTCTTTAAACTACCCAAAATATTTATACTCAAGCAACAAAAAACATATTCTCTTCATTCTTAATTGTTTCTGAACTGTCTTTTTGGAATATTTTTGAGATATCAAGTCCTTGCATAAGTGCCTCTGTATCCACATTGCCTGGCACAATGCAGCATGCAATACATATCCATCTATCTTAAAGCATATTTGCTTCTCCTCCTCTCAATATTACACAAATTGAAGAACTAGTAGCCATAACCCTCTCTTAATCTTCATGTAGACCCATGGAGCCAAGGTTAGCCAGAAGGCAATTAAAACTCTTCCTTGCTATTCAAACAAGCTAAGCATGCCCCCAACCCAAAGAGAACTTGTTGGGGAAAATACCAAGCTGACATATTTAATTTGGGGTTTTTTAACTTTCCACTGAATACATCAACACTACAGAAGTATATAACCATGTTTCATGCAACATGCTGTTTCTGAGAGGAACTTAGTGATGGCTGTGCTTGCTTACCATGTATAAATGTCATAATACAACTTTATATTGTTTAGTCTTGTAAGACTTGTGCTAACATTGGAGCACAAACTTGCTGTTTTAAACTCATCCTGTTTAATTAAAAAAAGCCATGTTTAAAATAATCTATTAATATATAACATTAGATACAAATGAGATATTTTTAGTGTGTCCCCTAACTGCCCTGATAGTAGTAGTATGTCTCATCTAATAGACATTTATTAATTTCTTCATTCTTGAATATTACTGTTTATTCTGCTTAGAACTAGGCTATGTAATGAAAGCAGACCTGAGAAGCCATTGAATAGATAATATTGTCAAAATCATAATGATTAAGACACATAGCAGTAATATTACATCTTACATATATGAAAAAAGAAGAATTACTTTGATTTCTGTCAAGAAAGTCAGCATGTGATGTCTCGGGTTTCAGAAAGCGAATAGAAGTAAGGATAGTACCACAAAATGAAGAATTTTGTTAGTATTAATGAAATAAATGTCCTGCACTTGTCAATCCAGTCAGCTCTGCCCAGGCTCCTGAAAGTATCCATCTCACTTCTGGCTTTATGAAGGACTTCACAATACCATTTGTTCAGTTATTGACATGTTAATATTGTTGTTCCCTGTTAGTTTTCTTTGTCAAACAGAAGTGAGGGAGGCTAGAGTCAAGCCAGCTCACCCTCCTTCACACCCACTTTGCAGAGAACCTGGTGTGGGGAGGGTGGAAGGACAGCTCAGGACCACATGTGAAAAAGGCTGATCTCTGTTTTCAGTCTTGCTGTATTCAAAGGTATTTTCAAGCCCCATCAGGAAATTTGGTCTTCCTTGATGTCCCAGTGAGGCCAGACTGATCAGCTCTCTAGGAAGCCTGCAAGGGACATGCTGTTTAAATTCTTACCTTTGGAGTCCCCTCCCAAGAAGGGAAAGTCTCTCACTTCTGAAGCCTTCATTAATTGGGTGTGACTTGTACTCTGAAGGAATAAGGTTGTTACTCTAAATTAACCACAGAACATGAATCTAACGATTATTGTTTTCAATTATTGTATTCCACTACCCTAGAAGAAAAGAAAATACACCCATATAATTTTGTTTTCCTGTAACTAAATTTGCTTTTCAAACATAAAGTAATTTAGTAAGTTGATTTGTCCACTTTTTGTGATGCTGTAAAAACAACTTTGTTGAGTTTTTACCTTTCAAAATTAAAATTAAATTAAATTAAATCCCCACTCTACCACCAAATAAGAATTAAGGGGGAAAAAGCAACATTACAGCTTATTCTGTGAACAAAATATCTGGCCAAACAGACCAGCCTTACATCCTTTTTTCACTAAAGGCCTGTACACTCAGCTCTGACAGTGTAAGCAGACCTTACAGCAAGGAACAATCTGCCACACAAAGTATATATACAACAACATTTCTTTTATTTGAGAGGCCATACTCTGGTATTTATATCAACAAGGCACACAGTTTATTTTTGCGGTAATAGATGAGCTAAAAAGATGGGGGAGGTGACACACAGGCAAAGCTGCAGCCCCAAGGAGCCCTGAGGTTAGGGAAGCTGCCCGCCGGCACCTCCCAGCAAATCCAGAATCTGTCCTCTGTGAATCCCACAGGGTTCAGGAACAGTGAATTCCCATTACAAGGAAGTTGAAAAGTGAGGGATGACTGTTGAGGTCTCGTAGATAACAGCCTAGTTACTGTATTTAGTCTCATCTTCATAAGAAGGAGCCCCCTTGAATTGCTCCTGAATTGGCTGCACTCAGTTCGAGAGTGTGAGCTGCTGAGGCACAGCCCCAGCCCTGGGAAGCTGCTCCATCCCTAAAAATGCCTCTCATGTAAGCCACGCTGCCTACATCCCGCTGCTCCCAGTGCACCCCTTCCCCAGGCACATAACTGGAGTTGTTCTTCCTGCTCTTCAGAATGCATCAGCTTCATTAACCCTGTTCATTTGTGCAAGTTCATGTGCATGTAGGGTGCATATCAGATGTGTCAGATGTGAGAGACTCCTTGGTTTTGGGGCTCCTTATGTGGATATACATGGTCAGTGTTTGCTGCAGCAATCAGCACAGCATGGAGTACCATACAGCTGTGAGTGAGAACTTTGGCACTATTCTGGAAAAAAGTAAAGCATCCCCAGCATGGTACACTCACGTATTGTTTCTTTCTCCACAAAGCACCACTCCCCCAAAATACCAGGCTCCAAATACCTGGAAATCATTTTGGATTGGGCTGTGAAAGTGGTCAGTCTTATGCAGCACAAGCACTGAACTCAAGCTTGTTTGTCTGGTTGTGCAATGAAGTGGAAAATGAGCATCAAAACCTTCTCTGTATGGAAGTGAATGAGCTATCATGGGAAAAGGTGTTGATTCATTCCTTTGAGCTCCCTTTCCAACAGACACATTTCCTGCAGTGATTCTCGTTTAGAGTGTGCCTGTTGTTTTACAGATGAGTTATGGCTGTCAAAAAAGGCCTATTTAAGTGAATTGTTCACGTCTGGTGTGCTGAACGCAGAGTTTACAAAAAAAGACCGAAAACTGTCCTTTTAACATTATGACAAAATAGACACGCCAAATAAAAAGGCTCAAGAGCTGCACTTATAACAGGATAAGGTGGAAAGAGAAATTGCCAATCACTTTCCAGCTGAGGAAATCTCTTCATTAAACCTAGACTAAAAAATTCATCCTGACCACGTTGCTAAGATAAAAGACCATTACCTGAATTATTTAACCAGCTGTGCAAACAGTTTTATAAGACTTCCCCAGATGAAAACAGGGTAAAGACCCTTTCCCCGTGGAAAAGCCATCACATAAAGAAACAAGAAAAGCTTGAGTTGTCTGACAGTGGATTGGACAGGACAGGGAAATGTAGCTGATAGTAATACTTTTAATGACCTTCTAACTTCTGTGGTTTTGTGAGTTTGCATTTTCTGCCCAAGTTCCATTAAAAAACAAGTAGGCATATAAATTTCTGTCCAGAATTGGGATTCTGGCTATAGTTTAATTTAGCATTTTCCTAGAATCACTCCTGGACCTATTTTCTGTAATTCCTGTTTATCTACTTTTTTCTCAAAGTTAGGCACAACAGAAGGGAAAAGGAAAATAAAAAGGGGCAGGTAAAAGGAAAAAGGAGAGGGAGAGGGGAAAGGAATAAATCAGGAAGGAAAGAAAGAAAAGAAAGGAAGAATTTTTTTCATATATTTAAAATTCTATAAAGATTGGAAAGAATATTGATTTTTTTCATAAAATCATAGAGTATTCTGAGTTGTAAGGATCATCAATGTCCAGCTCCAGCCCCAAGAGTCACACCATGTGTTCTGAGAGTGTTGTGCAAATAATTTTTTATTTCTGTCAGACTTGGTGCTGTGACCACTTCCCTGGGGAGCCTGTTCCAGTGCCTGACCATCATCTAGATGAAGAACCTTTTCCAGTATAAACCATATCCAACATAAACCTCCCCTGACAGAGTTTCATGCCATTCCCTTGGGTCCTGTCACTGGTCACCACAGAGAAGAGATCGGTTCCTGACCCTGCACTTTCCCTCCTGAGGATGTTGAAGACCACAATGAGGTCCTCCCTCAGCCTTCTCTTCTCCAGGCTGAACAGACCAAGTGACCTCATCTGGCTTCCCCTCAAGGCTCTTCACCATCTTCTTTGCCCCCCCTTGGATGCCCTCCAACAGTTTAATGTCATTCTTACACTGTGGCACCCAAAACTGCCCCCAGCACTCGAGGTGAGGCTGCCCCAGTGCACAGCAGAGTGGGACAATCCTCTCCCTTGCCCGGCTGCTGATGCTGTGCCTCCTGTATCCCAGGACTTGGTTAATCCTCCTGGCTGCATTTTTTCTCATGCTGAACAATATTCCAGATAAGAAAAAAAGAAAAATGCTGGAACTTTGTAGACAATAATAAAATAAAATTTTTAAAATCCACTTGTCATAATTTACAAGCTACTAATATATATCAGCTTGTCATTTGCTTTCTTCTTGTTAAGCAAAACAAAATACTAGAAAGACATACCAGCATTTTTTTTTTTTGTTCAGGGTTTTTTTTTTTTTTTTATGTTTCATCTCCAAAGAAAGTCACAGTTTAATATTTCAGGTTTCCCTGTGAATTCACAAGCAAGATGCTAAACCTTTTAAGATACAAATACAAATGTATTGTGTGGAAATAAAGGAATATGTTCAGGTTATAAATGAGTAGTTATGGATCCACTGACG
The DNA here is from genome assembly GCA_013389925.1 of Aegithalos caudatus. Taxonomy (NCBI): domain Eukaryota; kingdom Metazoa; phylum Chordata; class Aves; order Passeriformes; family Aegithalidae; genus Aegithalos; species Aegithalos caudatus. The sequence continues at coordinate 157,537 of WEIU01020664.1, read as the reverse complement.
TGTCTATTTCAATCAGACTAAATAAATGAAAAAAAAACAACAACAACAAAAAAAAAAAAAAAAAAAAAAAAAAAAAAAAAAAAAAAAAAAAACAAACACACAGAAATCATTTCTGTCCATGCATTTTTCAATTATTCTCACCTTTTTCATTCTCAGCAGGCTCATTCAGTCTCTCTTCAGACATACAAAAAGTAAAAATGCATACATTTTTGCTTGCATACATTTTTACACGCTTTACTCAATTTTTACATTGCTTTCCTCATTTTGAGGATAAATAAATGCAGAATTCATTACATTCAAGTTAAAAGTTTTTTTTCTTTGTTTCTACAACACACATAATGGTTAAAGGTGGCCAGAACTAGAGCTTCCAGTAACTTGCCATGCCCAGTGTTAAACCAGTAGGGGACAGGAGAGCTCCCTACAGGTGATGAAATGCTAATGAAAGTGATGGTATATGAACTGTGGGATCCTTCCTTTTGATTGGCAAGACAACCTCTTTGATACTCGTTGAGCATGCGGTGAGAGTGCTACTGGAGTGGCTTTTCTTTTCCATCATTTTCCAACTTGGAATTCACTTTCATTTGGGAGGGACTAAACCTACAGTGTGCTACAGAGGCTGAATACAAGTGAAAGAATGTATTTGGAACCCAAAATTCTGTCATGTTAAAGACAATGGACCTCAGCAAGCCAAGGAAGACATTTCATTGCCAGGTTAGGACAGATTTTTCAGCATGTTGTCAACATGGTATGGCACCTAAAACAGGAACATGTTGCACTCCTGAATGTCAGCCTTGAACCTTCTGTTCTTACCTGCCAAGAAGCAGCACTCTGGTATAAAAGGCTTCCCATTAATAGTTTGAAACAAGTAGGGTAATGTTCCATAAATTTTTTAGCCACTCTTGGTAATCTGAGATGCATAGAGGAAATACCTGATGTGAGTTGAGTGAAAGTGTAACAGTACTTTTTTTTTTCTACTGTCAGAATTATACATGTCTATATTATGAAATGCATTCATGCTTCATTTCTCTATTACATTATCCCAACTAACAGTATAATCTTTAACCAGTCTTAAATACTTAATATGAATTTGGACTGTAAGTCTTTTTATCTGAAATGTGCTGGAACTGGTGTGCCTTGCTCTTCAACCTTACATGTTTACAACAGGGAAAAAAATCACAGAATTTATTTTGTTGAAGGATTGTGCTGCAGAGGTCTGGGGAAAAACACTATCAGTCATAACTTAGCAACTGGCTTTAGGTGCAGCCTTTACTATACACTTTATTTCTACAGCTCCCTATTCTACGTTGAAATAACTTCTGATATAAAACATTAATAATGCTCTGCAAGTTGGGGTTGAGCTAAATGTGCTACAGACTAAGATAGAATACACTTGAGAAACAAGTCAAAAATAAAGAAAGTAGGACATTTCCATCTGTGGCAAGGCTTACCAGGAAGTTACTACTGCAAAGTGAAGTGTCCTACATAGCCTAGAACAGAAAATGGTCTGGGAAGGCATGTAATTAAAACTGAAGGAGATGAACAATGGAAGAGAGACTTCCAGCAGGTGAAGAGCAAAAGGTCGAGAATCTGGGAAGCTGATAATCATTATCTCTGAGAAATTCTCCCTGCAGAAGTGGAAAACTATCTGGCAGTGGCAGCTCATCCTAAAGAAGAAAAAGGGTTTGATCTAAGGGGAATTTCCGCAAGCAATGGTGGCAGCTGCCCCCACTGCTGCCTTCATAGTTATTGACTAAATATGAAGGTTGTTGCATTATTGCCAACAGAAATGAGCTGAGCGCATTAATGCACACAAGGTCACGTCCAGGGAGCAAGTTTCTTGTTTAGATTCTTGAAAAGTTTCTGTGAGAGTCGCTTTGGAGGAATTGAAGAGGTTGGTGGAATGGCTTTGCTGTGGAGCCTGGCAAAGGAGAAAGATCAGAGGGCTCCATGGTAACATGTATGCCTGAGCTTGTGTTTGGATGAAAAGATCAAAGAGGCTGTGAAATGCCAAATATAGGCGCTCGCCCTCTAGACTTCAGATCTCATTCCTTCTAGGGCAATTTCAATATTAGAACACTAGGCAGATAAAAAGAAATCTCTCAGTCTAAAACTGACAATCTTGGATGAATAAATTCACCTTGGCAGCAGAATGCAAGGGTATTTGAACGTAATAAGAAAAATGGCTGCAGAATGCCCAAAGGTATGAGTGATGTTACTATGCTGTGCATTGATAAGGCTTTGATTGTGGGCAAGAAGATAGCACATATAAAGTAAGTTTAGTATTCGATGTACAGTGAACAAAATGAAGGACACATATAGCAATCTGTCATAAAATGGAATATGTAGTGAATTGTAGAAAGGCCTATTTCCCCTTTTTCTTTTTGTTCCTGGCTATAAAAGTATGAGAAATCCTTTTCTTACCTTTCACGTCTCAGTCACATTTTCTTCTTGCGCTAGGATGCCTGAATCAAGCAATCATGGCTTTTAAGATTCTTTCAGCTTTAAAGTCATGTTTTTAAGAACATGAATGTGTAGCATGATTTCTTGCTGGTCTTTGAACTCTCCCCCACTGTAATAATATTAACTCCTTATCTCAGGCTCATGATGTGCCTTCCATATTTGTGAAAGACGAGACCAGTTCAAGAACTGTAGGCACAGTCAAAAAATAATAATGCGGAAGCAAGAGTGCATAAAAGGAGGATAGCACAGTTCAGTTCTGTGTACTGCACTAAAGCCACACACTGTGCTGAATACTACTGATGTGTAGCATTTTCCAGCTCAGGTGGTATACTGAGAAATATGGTAATTACTTTCTCACAGATTCTGTGATTAAAAGGGTAAATAGTTCCTACAGGGAAATCTTACCTTCTGTGGCTTTAGTAAGCATTGTTTGAAATAAAGACCAGTACTTGACTACAGCAATCAAAGGACGGAAGTACTTCCCAACAAAGTAATTTGGTACCATTTTCAAACATAAAGCAGAAAATAGAAAAGGACACTAATTGGACAATATATGCTCCCCAGGGAGTTGGAAAGGGAAGTTGTGCATGAAAATAAAATAAGTTCTTGGAACTGAGGCATGAGACTGAAGGTCATGAATAGGCTAGCAGTCACATTCATGTACAAGGAACTTCGGTATGTTTGTTTTGGTCTCCTGCATAAATGGAATATCTCAGCTTGCCAAGTCCAGTATGTAAAAAAGAGCCACAATTAGGGACAGAAACACACTGGAAGAAACCCTATTATCTTGAAATGTACTTAACTTCAAAAAATTTTCCTCACTTGAATTCCCTGGCTTGCAGTATGGTTTCTGATTTTTAAACATTCTTTTCTCTTGCCTGTTGCTAAGTGAAAGTCTTACATAAACAAAGGAAATCAACTGTGCTAAAAGGATGGAAATGACTGTATGCAAAAAGCTGTCAAATCTACAGAGTAAGCAAACTGGAAGAAAACATTTCTTAACTTAATCCTTTCAGTTACAGCAATACTGTGCAGTACTCGCTGTTCAGAGAAAGTTAGTGTTGTGGGTTACAGCTGTTAGGATTAATTCTCTCATTTTAAGGAAAAGAGTTTCTGTAGCCTCAGTGATATGCTTGGAGCTTTTGGGGGACTTTTTTTTTGGTTTTGCTTTTCTTTTCCACTAGGAGCAATTTTGATGATAAATATCAGCATGAAATGTCTGGCACACTGTGAGGACCTGCAGGGTCACGTTCTAGTTACTTTAAGAGACTAAGGCATTGTTCAGCTTCCCACTACATGGTCACAGGAGAGGGATGGAAAACTCCTGAGAGCAAACAGGTCATATGTGGGCATGAAATCATCCTTCGGATGCTTTTTCCTCTCTGTTGCAGCTACAGGCAGGCTATACTTCCAAACAAAGAGCTTCAGCTGAACACCTAGGCTGACAAATCAAGACTCTGGTACTGGAATAGCTAATCTTAAAGACAAGCTTTATGACCAGAAGCTCACACAGTGCTCTACCTCTCTATATACTGTGACCAAAATGCATGCTTGGATATAAGCATGGTCTCTGGTCATGTACCAAGATCTATTTCAATTATAGAAATTCTATCTACCTGTTCATATTAAATAGATATATAGCTGTTGGTTTAAATAAATATCAGTAGACACAGAACAAAAAACTTCATGGTTTGTGTCAATTCTCAAACTATCATCTGCAGGCAGTTAACATGTTAGAGATGCTAGCTGTTCTGGTTTCCAGCTACAAGCAGCTTAAGTAGATAAAATATTGCCCCAGATTCTGCTCATAGTAATACAAGGGATATTAAGCACTCAGGAGTACAGGTGTTCTGCATACTTGCTGAATAGGAAAGGACCAAGAGACACTGTTATTGTACCCTTTTTTCAAATATTTTGAGGATTCCTACACTAACAGCAAAATCTAGTCCAGTCCACTTAGTAAGAGGGAATGAGTACAGAATGCTACAGAATTTAGCACCAATAAATATGCTTCCTTTGAAATGGTGAATTAGATGTGCAGCAGGATCTGGTCACACTTCAAAGAATAATATGCAGAGCTGAAGATCCATCTGTTTGCTCTTGCTATCACCGTTGAGGCTGCTGTATGTTAAGCAGTCCTGTGAGTACTTCAAAGCATGTTTGAAGTCTTTGCTATGCCTATCCCATGCACACAAAAAAAGCAAAAGTGCCTTAACAATACGAGTAGCTGGTGGTTTTTGTTCATTTTAGTTGTAAGTGAAAACAATTTGTTCCTGCTATGTATCATTCCTGGACTTTTTTTTTTTTTTAGCTACGATAGCGAGGGCCGTCTAACAAATGTTACATTCCCAACTGGAGTCGTCACTAACCTTCATGGGGAAATGGAAAGGGCCATTACAGTGGACATTGAGTCATCCAGCAGAGAGGAAGATGTCAGCATCACTTCCAACTTATCATCAATCGATTCTTTCTATACCATGGTTCAAGGTACTGTAAACAAAAGATTTCTCAGCAGATACCAGCCTGAAAATTGTTTTCTTGTGGTACAAGCAGCTCCAAGTGAAACTTCAGGGGCACAGTGTCTGGAGGATGGGGTGATACATACACAGTTTTACACCTATAAAGAAACAACTGTTCAGGAAAATCAGGAGTTGCAATGAAAGTAGCATTAAGTTTTCTAACCAAATAGTTTTTGTAAGCAGCTATTGGAAGTAGAATACTTACTTTGTATTAAAAAGGAATCTTGGAAAGAAGAGATGGATTGAAAGGGAAATAGGTACAGAAATAGTAGGAAGTGATATTTTAGCTTAAAAATAGCATGTAATATCCCAGCAACCACATGATTGCAAAAGTGAGTAGTCACAGTACACTTAGGATTAAGCCAAAAACACCTAATGAAACAGCAGAAAGTGTGTTTTGTGCCAGTCCAAAGAATATACTATGAGGATGACATTTTCTTAAGTGTTTAAGTAACTTCGATGATAGGTCCTAAAGGCATTTTTGCTCCTCTGGGATACACTTATTCTTAACAATTTCACCCTGGCTCTTTATTGCCATTGGGTCAGTTATCTGAAGTCAAGACGCACACATCGCATAAAGTGTCCAGTACAAAGGCAGAGTCTTAACCCATGTAGGTAACCTGTCGTTCTCTTTTTGGCCTTTTCAGATCAGTTAAGAAATAGCTACCAGATTGGTTATGATGGCTCACTGAGAATCCTGTATGCCAGCGGCCTGGACTCACACTACCAGACGGAACCGCACGTCTTGGCTGGCACTGCCAACCCAACCATGGCAAAGAGAAACATGACCCTCCCGGGGGAGAACGGGCAGAACCTGGTGGAGTGGCGGTTCCGGAAAGAGCAAGCCCAAGGAAAAGTCAATGTCTTTGGCCGAAAGCTTAGGGTAAGCACACAAGCATGAGTGGTATCTACTGCATTCTCACTAAGGAATGAGGAAATGTAAATACATTCCTGTAGGTATTGCCATCCAGCAACCTCAGAATATTTACTGTAGACAAACTGACTGTAGATCTAGAAGTACTTGTTTTTATTACTTTATTTATTGGCTGTTTTATTTATTAATTGCTCTTTTCTGTGTGTTGTGGTTTAACCCCAGGCAGCAGCCAAGCCCCACTCAACTGCTCGCTCACTCCCCCACCCACCAGCAGGATCAGGGAGAATGGGAATGGTAAAACCCAGAGAATTCATGGGTTGAGATAAAGGTGTCAGAGTCCCAGGTTAGGGACCTCGGCAGAGATGTCTGGGGCCTGAGCAAGAAGGTTTGGTACCTGTACAGGGGGGTTGGAAACCCTGGCACAGAGCCCAGGAAGAGACTGGCTTTGACTTCAGTCCATGGGAAAGGCTCCCAACATTGAGAGGGGAATTGCAAGCCACCAAGGTGGGAAAAACAGTAGTGTAGTTATCACCAGGTGAAATTTCTGTAGATTTGGGTTTTTAGAATGGAGGTGAATGGGACAAGATGGAGGATTTGGGGCAGTGTCCTGAGTTGTTTTTCTTTTTCTTCCCCTCCATCTTCTGCTGTGGTGGTGGCATTTTTGGATTGGTTTAAAGTAGACTATCTAACATAGGTAATAAGTATTGGTAATCTTTTGTAAATATAGTACATGTAGTACATAGTATAAAGAGTTAACACCGCCCCAAGGCCAGGCAGTTGTGTGATAGTCGGAGTCGTCAGTTGGTCAGAAGTCAGGGACAACTTGAGGGGCTGCAAGAACCTCAGCAGGGCAAAGAAAGAATGGATTAGATAACAAAGAATAAACAACCTTGAAAAACAGAGCCGACGATTCCTGGACTTCTTCTTTAGAATGGGGCTTGGGAAAAAGACGTTTTCTAATATCTTGGGAGTCATTTTCACCACAGAGACAATCTCGAGAAAAGGCAGTTTAAAAGGGAAAGCAAAAGCCACACACACCAAAAAAGCAAAACAAGGAATGATTTCACCGCTTCCCATGGGCAGGCAGGTGTTCAGCCATGCCCAGGAGGGCAGGGCCCCACCACACCTAACAGTGACTTGGGAGGACAAAGCCATCACTCCAAACATCCCCCACTTTACATACTGAGCATGATGTCACATGCTCTGGAATATCCCTTTGGTCAGTTGGGGCCACCTGTCCTGGCTGTGTCTCCTCCCAGTCTCCCATACAACCCCAGTCTGCTCTCCAGTGTGGCAATACCAAAAGCAGACAAGGCCTTGGCTCTGTGGAAGCCCTACCCAGCAATAATAAAAACATCTCTAGGTTATTATCCCTGTCTTCAGCACAAATCTAAAACATAGCCCTGTACTAGCTGTCTGTGAAGAAATATCCCAGCTAAAATCAGCACTCTGTGGAATTTAAACTGTTGAGGTTAGCTTGGAATGGCTAAAAAGAATAATTTTCTGCTTTCCTTCACTGTTTTTCTTTTTGGTACTGAATTCATGTAACTGATTCGGAATACTGTTTTAAATTATTCTACCATAAGTTAGCACGATCTCTGGATTTTATTTCTTTATTTTAAATGAAATTTGTACTAAGACATGGTAAAAAGGGTTTAACTGTGTGTTATGCATGAGTATGGCATATTCCTCTAGCATATGTCTTTACCATTTTGTTGGCATTTCTTCTTTCTATATAGTGAGTGAAATACAAGTAGGAAGCAAACTATGATTTATGACAGCCATTTGGTAAAGACAACACAGATTAAGCATTTAAAATTGTGTTGCTTGGAGACCATTTCAAGACCACATCAAAGGTCTGACTTACTATTAGAACTGAACTCAGTTCTTTAAAATAAGGCTTAGGCAGTGTATCAAATGAAGGTAATTTCAGACCACTTGATTTCTTGCCATTTGAAATCTTAAAATATTTTGTATCTTCCATTGGGACAAGAAAGGAGATGTTGTTATGCAGGTTATATTCCTCTCTACCACTTTCTCTCCAAGAGGAATGTATTTTTTTCCAAGAAGGAAGAATGATTATGCATGGTAGCAGCTGCTTAAGAAGAATATATTAGTAACTATCTGTGGCACCTATCTTCCATTGATAAGGAAAAGGAAGCCATAATTCTGAAGCTCATCCGCGTGGTTCTGGTTCATAGGCATGTCATTATATACACCTGCCAAGTCATTTGTGAAAGAAGCCCAGGAGAGGTTTGGCAGTGAAACAAACCACCACGAGTGCAGTTCTCAGAAGTGATGCTAAGTTTGGGGATTCAAGTGCAGAGGAGGTAAAAGTTAAAAAGAGGAGGTAAAGTTGTCACAGGCAAATTTAACCTAGAAGAAATAATTTTTAAAAATAAATAAATTTTAAAAAGGGAAAGATTTAATAAGAAGGGAGGAAAAATGAAAGATTACAGATTAGGATAAAATAATACTAATTAAAAGTGAACATAGAAATAAGAGAAGTAGAGAAGGTAGAGAATGAGCTAATAAGAGACAAAAGCCTCAAAAAAAAAAAAAAAAAAAAAAAAAGAAAAAAAAATCTCCAACAATAAAAAAAAAAAAGTAAAAAAAAAAAAAAAAAAAAAAAAAAAAAAAAAAAAAAAAAAAAAAAGGAAAGAAACTTCTCAGCAATGAAAATGAAAAAAAAAAAAGGAATGTTTTGTGAAATTGCTTTACATGGAAAGATATTACCAAAATGTCAGTCAGTATGGGGGGATGTAGGAAAGCAGAAAAAGAAAACAAGAGAAAGAAGAACAGGAATAATTTATGGAGCTCATAGTTTCCATGTACAAACAGATATGTCATCAACATTTTTTCTGCAAAGAAGACAAATGTAGCCAAAAAAAAGTGACAAAATGTACTGCCAGTAAAGGTATTTATCTCTATGACACTTACTGTGTTACATATATGCAGTGTCTAATTTTAAAAAGTATACTGTCAGGTATTCTCTTGGTTCTCTATCTTGTATTAGTTCTACCTTGTACTAGTAATCTTTCTAAAGAAATTATATAGTTTTGTGTCACTCAGTGTTTCTTCACTGGAAATTTCCTCGAGTACAGTTTCTATCATAATTCAATCCAGAGGTTTCAAATGTATTTGGAGTGTGGTTTTGGACACAATAAAAACATTCAACTTTTCCTCTAAAAGCGTTTTGCTAGCAGAGATGTTATTAAGAAGCACTTCAGAGGAAGGCACTGCATTAGCTGAGATGTGTTATTCCAGCCCTACACTGCCCAATGAAACAAGCTATATCACCAAAACTCATACTTTAATTGCCATTGCCATCTTTATTGTGAGATTAGACAAGCACAGCCAAAATTTCAAAAGCTCACATTCCTGAATGCAAGAGCTCTGTCATCAAAGTCTGAAAGCATGAAACTGGCTGGAACAAGAGGGATTTCCTTTCCTTCCCCTCATACCCTCCCCTTACACAGACTAGACAGATGGGAAGTGAGAAGGCAAGGGATGTTATCATCCCAGTTAGCAACTAGGGCAGTGAGACAGCAGATTAAGTACTTTGTTGCAATTTATACAGGAAGGATGTGCTTAGCCAAGAAATTAACCACAATTGCTTGGACATCTGCCTTAACCATAAAACCACCCTTGTTTCTTTGCCAGTTCAGAAATCAGAAGTGTCCATTTTAACTTCAGTGTCTAATCCCAAGAGGTGGACAAGAAAAATTCTAAAAATCATAATTAAATGTAAAATAAGGAGGGGGAGGTAGAGAGAAAGGGAAGAGAAGGGAAGGGGAAAACTCAGAGAAGCAAAACAGGCAGGGACATGCAGAGATGAGTGTAGGCATATGTGGGAGACACTGGGAAAAAAAAAAAAAAAGCCAGAGATAAAACTTAAGCATTAATTTAGGTAAATGAGCTAATATTAGATGTTGGAAAATTTAAAGAAAAACTTCCTGAAAATAAGTTTTTAAAATATTACAAAAAAAGGAGTTGAATGGAAGTACTTCACAGCTAAGTTTAACCTACTTCTAGAATCAGTCTTGTAGCATTCATTTTTCAGATTACATTTAACTAACTTTTGATGGCTAATTACATAGATAAAACAACCATTCTGCATCTGTTAGACTTCGTGTTCTTTACTTAGGAGATCTACATGAAAGTGAGGGGCTTTTTTCCTAAATTGATAGTGCAGATTCTTCTCATGCCAGTGATTTCATATTAACAAAGAGAAAGGTATTGTACATAAATAGAGAGACAGACTCAACAAAACAGAGCTTTTGGAGGAACTTTTTTCCTATTTGCCTATGACCTATTACCAGCACTTTAATATTTTTATACCAATAATAAAGGATCTAATTTATATTAATCTTTTAGAAGCCTATCAGCCTCAGGGTGTAAGTACCAACGTCCATGGCATATGGAGTTTTGAACATTCCGCTTGAAAAATGCAAAAATCTTCCAGCCATTTCTTTGCTGTATCTCTATCTATTCTCTTGTTCTTTTCTGAATGTTATTCAGCCATCTTTGTTCACCCTTTGTAATGTCTGTATGAGATACTTGAAAAGGAATTTTTAAAAAATTCTTAATACACATAGCTCTCTGTCCATTCCTACCCTACTTTCCACATGTTCGCAAAATGCAGTGTTGAAAAAAATATCAGTTATCAGTTTTTCACCCCTGAACAACTTTAAAAAGACACAGCAGATACAGAAATGGTTTACAGATGAACAAAGAAATCCTCAAGGCCTGTTGGAGAACACTAAAGCACAATTCAGTGCTGAGGGGAATGGAGAAGTGCAAAGATACTGATAGAGGAAAAGAAAACCAGACATTTTCCTTTTATAAATTCAAAAATGAGAGCTAATTCAATGAAACTGAAAATGGGCATATTTTGAACACTAAAGGGAAGTGGGGATGAATTTCAGTGTCAAAGTATTATGTAGAAATCACTATCCATCATTGTAGTTTACATATATCAATAAAAAGGTTTTCAGCATAAATGTCTCTATGCTAAGTCTTTATTTTCAAATCAAAATATTTATAAACTTCAAAGCATGTCTAACTGTTTTTCAGTGGTTCCGTAGTCTTCCTGTTATTTATGGCTTTAAGTGGTCAGTTAATTAGGAGAAAGATATAATCCTCTACTAAGGATTTCAGCTTTATAAATACATTGCAGCAGAGGATGGTACACTTGAGTTAAATTTCCATTTGATCCAGAAGGGGAATGCCTATATTTTAAAAACTGTTTAACCTTAATTTGAACATCTAACATGCTTTTGAAGATCTTCATCTTGTATTTACTATTTTGAAAAATACTTGCTGTGAAGGACTGAGATTCAGTTACTTCCTTCAGTTCTTTCTTAGCATAATTGTTATGAATTGGAAAAGAAGTTGCTGGGAATATATTTTGACAATAATTTGCTAGATATACTTCAGACCACCTACAAAAGTTGTTTGTTCATTGAAATGACCCCATTTATTACAGAAGTTCTCAGTACACATCTTTCAGTATTTTCTTAACAGTTGACTAAGTATCAAGAAAGAACACATTGCAACAAATTCTGAGCCCTCTCTTTATATAATCAGACCTTCTAATGTAGATACTAATATAGTGCCTTAAAATTATATCAAGAAGCTGCTAAATACTTTACACATACAGCAAATCAATCACTGTAAATGGTATTTAAAGAATAGCTAACTTTGTGGAAATAACAGGTGGCTGGGGTTTGAACAGCATGATTTATTGTGTCATTTTGTTTGCTTTAAAAAGGTTAATGGCAGAAACCTCCTTTCAGTTGACTTTGATCGAACCACAAAGACAGAAAAGATCTACGATGACCACCGTAAATTCCTGCTGAGGATTGCCTACGACACGTCAGGGCACCCCACCCTGTGGCTCCCGAGCAGCAAGCTGATGGCTGTCAATGTCACCTATTCATCCACAGGTCAAATAGGCAGCATACAGAGAGGCACGACTAGTGAAAAAATAGAGTATGATGGACAGGGAAGGATAGTGTCTAGAGTGTTTGCTGATGGGAAAACCTGGAGTTACACATATTTGGAAAAGGTAAAGAACACTCAGTTTTTTAAAAATGCTTGGAATGTGCTGAAATTCTGTAGCACCTCACTGCTGCATACAAAGCAAAAAAGAAGTAGATGCACGTTGCAATTATTCTAAGTATCAGCATGTGATTCCAAGGGGAATGTTTCATTCCACAGATATGTAATCATGCTGTAGCTAACCGCTAGGAATTGATGTGTTTTTAAATTATTTAGGCCATTGAGTAACAAGAAGCATCTGCATTTACCTTTTATCTTAACATTTTAAAAAAGTACAGGGACTATCTGCAATTCAATTCAACTGAAAATAATTTGTTTGTTTGCAAATGCTCCACTGTTGTGGACTTTTTTCACTACCAAGAAAAAAGCTCTTTCTTCTACATAGTTACAGCTGTCAATTTGTACTTGCTATATGTTGTAGCATCAAAATAAGGGATAGGCAAAAGATTAGGAATCAATATACATGTAACAATTGCTGAATGATAGCTCTCCTTCTGGAAATATCTGTGAAAATCACCCTTGTGAGATCTCATGTCTGCTATGCAGATAGAGAATCCATTTCTTTTAGGGGTTTAAATATATTTCTGTTGAAGATGTTGCTCTGCAAATACTGTTTACTAGTTACCACAGACATAATTTAATCAAGACCTATGATACATAATAGCCATGCATTAGGAAAATGTCAGAATAACTCAAGCAACATCTTTTGATATGAATAATCAAACAATTGTTTTGCCTGTCTCAAAAGCTTAGAGAACAAGAACACTTTATTCAGAAATCTCAGGCTATTCAAATTCTTCAAAATCATCTCTAATTGTAGGGAAGAAATTGTATCTCCCATATGTTGTTCTCCTCATGAGTTAATGGCTCTAAGACAGTTTTACTTTTTCCCATATTAAACATGACTTATCTGAATCCATTGACAATCTGCTGTTTAGCTGCGAATGCTTGATAAAAGAGTGATACAGTCATAACAAGTAGCAAATTATGAATGTGGAACTACTAATTACAGAACCCCCTACAATTAAGCATACAAGTAAATTAGGCAGGGAGATGTTAACAACATGTAAGGTCAATGATAACTCAATTAAAGAGGAGATAATTTTCTCAAGTGGGAATGTCACATTTTTGTGAAGAAATAGTATCAGTATATGGCGGGAGGGGAGATACTGCACCATTTGTCACATGATAAAAATCTGTTCTTAATTTTCAGTCAATGGTTCTTCTGCTCCATAGCCAAAGGCAGTATATCTTCGAGTATGATTTGTTGGATCGGCTTTCTGCTGTCACCATGCCCAGTGTTGCTCGTCATACCATGCAGACTATCCGCTCCATCGGCTATTACCGGAATATATACAACCCCCCGGAAAGCAATGCTTCTGTTATAATGGACTACAATGAAGAAGGGCAGCTCCTTCAAACTGCTTTCCTGGGGACAAGCCGAAGAGTATTATTCAAGTACCGACGGCAGACTAAGCTCTCAGAAATTTTATATGATAGTACAAGAGTTAGTTTTACATATGATGAGACAGCAGGAGTCCTGAAAACAGTAAACCTCCAAAGCGATGGTTTTATCTGCACCATTAGATACAGACAAATTGGCCCGTTGATTGACAGACAGATTTTCCGCTTTAGTGAAGACGGAATGGTAAATGCCCGATTTGACTACAGCTATGACAATAGCTTCAGAGTGACTAGCATGCAAGGTGTCATCAATGAAACCCCATTGCCTATTGATCTCTACCAGTTTGACGATATCTCTGGCAAAGTTGAACAGTTTGGAAAATTTGGAGTTATATATTACGATATTAACCAGATCATTTCAACAGCTGTAATGACGTACACAAAACACTTCGATGCACACGGGCGCATCAAGGAAATTCAGTATGAAATATTTCGGTCATTAATGTATTGGATTACAATTCAGTATGATAACATGGGACGAGTGACAAAAAGAGAAATTAAGATTGGGCCATTTGCCAACACCACAAAATATGCTTACGAATATGATGTAGATGGTCAGCTCCAGACGGTTTATCTGAATGAAAAAATAATGTGGCGATACAACTATGACCTGAATGGCAACCTGCACTTGCTCAACCCCAGCAGCAGCGCCCGTTTGACACCCCTGCGGTACGACCTGAGAGACAGAATAACTCGACTAGGAGATGTACAGTACAGGTTAGATGAAGACGGATTTCTGCGTCAGAGGGGCACAGAAATATTTGAATACAGTTCAAAGGGCCTTCTCACTCGAGTTTATAGCAAAGGCAGTGGGTGGACGGTGATTTACCGTTACGATGGGCTTGGACGACGAGTTTCCAGTAAAACTAGCCTTGGGCAGCATCTCCAGTTCTTCTACGCAGACCTTACTTACCCAACCAGGATAACTCATGTGTATAACCACTCGAGTTCTGAAATCACATCTCTGTACTATGATCTGCAAGGACACCTTTTTGCCATGGAAATTAGCAGTGGAGATGAGTTTTACATTGCATCAGACAATACAGGGACACCACTGGCTGTTTTCAGTAGCAATGGTCTCATGCTTAAACAAATTCAATACACTGCCTATGGAGAGATCTATTTTGACTCTAACCTTGACTTCCAGCTGGTAATTGGATTCCACGGAGGCTTATACGACCCACTGACCAAACTAGTCCACTTTGGAGAAAGAGATTATGACATACTGGCAGGCCGGTGGACAACACCTGATATTGAAATCTGGAAGAGGATTGGGAAGGATCCAGCTCCTTTTAATTTGTACATGTTTAGAAATAACAACCCAGCCAGTAAAATACATGATGTGAAGGATTATATCACAGGTAAGAGAAGGTTACTTGATTGCAGCTTGGGGATGCTGGATCTACAGGCATCCAGTTTAGAGGAAGGTAGCAAGGGCAGGAAGGGTCCTTCTGTGATCATTTTAACACATCAGCATCACAGAAAATATTCACTGGAAGTTTGTTGATATTTTCCAGGGCAGACTTTTCAAGACTGCTAATGTAAATTGCGCAGTAAGTTCCAGAGCTAGCACAAAATAATGAGTACACAGCCAAGTGCAGGGAAGGAGGATTAGGATAGTATAGACAGAGAACTGAACTTCTCTTTTGGCAAAAAAAAAGTTGCTAATGTGCTAACTTTCACATCACAATTCTTAGAGGACCTATATGCTTTTTGTTGTTCTAGAGTTAGTGATGTGTAGTGTTTTCCATTATTCTATATGCCAAAGAGCACACTGCACAACACCAAAATTTTTGGAAAAATGTATGGCTCTGATACATTTGATGTTTTGTATTTGAATTAGATGTAAATAATCCAAAACACACAGATGTTGCCAGTCTACAGGAAGGGCTCAGCCCCACTTACTTAGGAGCTATGAGACTACCATTTATAAGAGCATCCTGGGAATCATGTGGGTTTGCATTCATTTAACAAACAGCAGCTATTAAAGTGGGTTGCTAACAGGCTGCCTGGGAGTAAGAATAAAAACAGACCTCTGAATCTGTCCTCTTTTAACAGCATGCGCTGTAGGGCATGCAGTTGGAATCAGATTCTTTGTGGCACTGCACATTGCTTCATGCACTTAGTTCAGAAATTGCCCTCAAAATACAGTTTTGATTCTTTTCTTAACATCTTTGATGTCTGAAATGGACAGGCCTTATATAGGGTTATTATTACAATTGGTAATTTGGCTGACTGGTAGTTTTAGATGCAACGCCTCATGAGGCATATAATTTATTTGAAAATGTTAGAAATTATTTTTAGATAAATATTTTTTATTCTTTTATTTTTTGGAAAAATCTGCTTCCTTATTCCACATATTGTAAGCTTTCTTAAATAAAAATTATTAGACTTGGTAAGGAACACTCTGCCAACCTCTAAGTTTAGTATTTGTGGAAGACAGTGTAAAAAAACAGAAACAAGGCAGAGCACTCATTCTTGCCAAACAATTGTTAGCTGATTGTTGGCACCCCTAATTTATTTTTAACAGAACATAAAATGTATCATAAATAATGTTATCTAATGATAATTTGGTATCCTGTCTGCTTACTGATGCATTTCATTAGCTTTTCATTTCATCGATCCCACATCATCTTGAAGAGGAGCAGATTTCTCTTGAACCAACAAAAAATATCTGCCAAATCATTTAAAAGGTAATTGGTCATATAGGTGCTATTTCAGGAGTAGTTTGAAGTCATTACAATAACACACATCAAAAGGACAGGATGTACTCTACGGTACTTTTCTGGGGCTTTGTTTTAAAGTATTGATGATGAAGGTGTGACATAAAGCACATTTAACCTGACCATGAAATTCCAGTTAGTTTAGGCTTGATGACAAGGAAATGTCCCCTTAATTGTTCTGGAAGTCACCGAGGCCATCAAACTTCCTAAATCCTGCAATACCTTTCAACTGAGCCTAATGCAAGTCTTACATAGAACAGACATTTTCTTATAAGTCTAGAACTGTAAGTTTCCTGTATAGGTTTGCTGTTGCCATACAAAAGGAAATCAATTATGCCAAAATCCATTATATGTAAAAATGGTATGATTGCAAAATATAATACAATTCTAATATTTTTCTCTCTTTTTTTTTCTTATAATTATTCCCTTTCAGATGTTAACAGCTGGCTGGTGACATTCGGCTTTCATCTGCACAATGCCATCCCTGGCTTCCCTGTTCCAAAATTTGATTTAACAGAACCTTCTTATGAACTTGTGAAGAGCCAGCAATGGGAAGACATACCAGTAAGAAACAAAACTAAACATACAACTTGAACAAGCTAGAATGTTCCCTTCTATTCAGATCTTGTTAGGCATGGATAATTCTGACAGCCAGGATTATTTCCTAAATTCAATCTGAACTTAGTACCTTTACCTTTATTTCAATAGAATTTAAGAAATTACAGGTGGAGGATATTTTAGATTTGCTAAGTTAGGTATTATTTTACATAAGTTTTTCTTTGCTTTTAGCAATAATAAAAAATTTAAAAGACAATCAATGAAAATAAATTTAAGATGCTTTAAATATATCTAATTTTCATAGCAGAAACTACAGAGATTATATTTGTACTAACATTCTGCCTGAAGACAGAAACTGAACACTGTAGTAAAAAAGACAGTGAAATAAACAGAAGAGATGATATAACATACACATACAAGGCACCACTATAATTTTACTTCTTTTTAATATTAACCATGCATTATGGACACCATATATTATATGTAAAGGTAAAATACTGAAACTGAAATTACCTGAGGTAAAATCTACTACATTACATAAAACTCTAGTGCTTATGAAGTTCTTCAAAAGCACAAAAAATGAACTTTGATCCTGTGAAAAACGAGGTTCACTTATAAATTTTAAGAAATGGGTTTAATAAAAAATAATAAGACAATTAGGAGATAGAAAAATGCAAGTTATGGCTGACCAGGTGACTTGGCATTCAAGTCCACAATTTGCTATTTCAGAGGCTCTCTTCAAATACCCTTTCTAACACTTTTCCACCAATTAGTTTCCATATTCCAGGAACTGTTTAGCATGGCTCGTTGGACCCTCCTTCTTAGAGCAAGTGTGTTTCTTGGCTGTATCTTCTTATCTTCTCCATCTTGGGCCTTGGTCCATACTTTCCACAGGCGGCTGGTGCTGCTAGCTGGCATGTCAGCAGCAGGGTCCTCACCACATGTGTTACTGGATGCTGTCCCAACCAGACAGGCAGTTCAATTACAAGCACACCCATATATCAGCTGTCCCACTACCATGTCCAAACCCTGCTGATTGCAGAAAATAAGAACTACACCTATATAGCATTCACTTTAATATTTGCGAAAAGCCTACTTCATAGTATGCATTTGTAACAATCCTGAACACCTGCTACTGTTTTAAATAACGGAAGAAATGCACGTGGAAGTAAAATATGAGTCTACTATTTAAGAAAATTGTATTTACAAATTAGGCTTACTCAAAGATCAAAGACTTATGCCCTCAAAAACTTTATGGTTTTTGGTTTAGAAGGAAGAGTTAAGAGACATTAAAATGGGTGATGTCATTCTAAGCAGTCAAAAAAAGATCTCTTTTTACAAGAATCATGATAGAGAATGTTACAAGTATTAAAATGATACAAACTTAAAAATCCTACAACCTAATGTAGACCAAAAGTCCTTAAAATGGTGCCCCAGCAGAAAGGAACATATGGAAGCTAACTTTGCATTCAGGAAGTTAGTTTAGTTAGTTGGTTGGTTAGTTAGTTAGTTTTTAACAGCAAGGAATTGAGTAATAAGGAAATACTTTAGAGCACAGCATAAGGTTAGTGTCTCCCATGAGCAACAAAAGCAGTGAAGGAGGAGCATGGCAAGCACTCTGGTTATATTGGGAGATAAGAGACCTGTCATCAGGCACGGCTGTGAAGAACCATCAGAGGTTGTTTAGTTAGGTCTCAAAGGTTAAAGAATGGAATCATCCACTAACACCAGCAAAGGCATACCAGGAACAGAACCAGTCTGGTCAAAGAGAGAAGAGCAGACAGCTAGTTGTCAAAAATCTTCGGGAGAGAGCTCAATAACATGAGGAATGCCAGGAGCCTGTCACATGACAGAGTGAGAAGCATGTCATAGGAAAACAAAGATTCCAAATTCTCAGGTAGGAAGAAGGTTCAACTCTGATATTCACTGGTGAACAAGCAAATGCAACCATGAGGTAGAAGTAAACACACAAACCACTTGGTATTTTGAAACATTCTGGAGTGAGTGAGCTTTACTGGGCTCTGAGGATACATGTTAAAAATAAACAAACTTTGTCATTATGAAGCTGCTATAGTATCTTGCTGCTCTCACTGATGATTGCTGTCTACAATATATTTTGTGCTCAATAGCTTTCATGTAGGATTTACAACAGCTGAAATCCATACTTGTTAGGAAATGCAGACCAAAATCTGCCACATTCAAGAAGAATGGAGAATCCAAGTTAATTCATAATTCCCTCAGGAGTTATCCCCTCCAGAAAGCTACCCTTGTGGCAAAATAGAAGCCTTTGCAAACCTTTTGACAGGCTTTGATGAGCAGCAAGGCTGAATTAAGGTTGTATCAATCTTAATGACTCCTGCTTGGTCTCCCATCCAGGCTTTTGACTCATTTGTCATCAGTGAATCAAATGGTTTAAGCAGTATTTTACTAAAAGGAGATGGGGTCAATTAAAGAGATAAACTGGATCATCATCAAAAACGAAGTATTCATTTTCAAAAGTGCAGCCAAAGCTATTTACATCTTTATTTCCTGCTGAGGCAACTGCCAGGGCAGCTGTCTGCTCCCCACCTCTATCAGTACAGCATATTCACAGCTGTTTGCTGTTAAGACCCAGGGTTAGACCGATGTGTCTATTCTGCACAGCTGTGTGGTCTCATCCCAACCACAGCTACCTTGTAATTTGAGCTGTCTTGCTCTCTAGGTGCACTAGCTAACCATTCCTGCTAGCTGCTCCTGCTCTTTCAGCTGTCCAGGCTAACCACTGCAGTTACACTGACAGGTCCCATTTCCCAGCCATCCTCTCTTTACCAAGAGTGCATCTGGCATAGTAGGCTACACACAGCTCTTCCATGACATCCTGCTATCCTAGCTTTTCCATTAGACTGGCTGCTTGGTTCTTTTCATTCATTGCCCCTTGTCTTTGCTACCTACGAACAAAACACTGCTTTATTCAGGGTTGCACCCATCTGAAGTTCTTGGGGAAAAGCTCTTTTAGACAGGAAGCTGATACTTGAAGTGAAATGGAAGGTTACACAGCCAGATTGGTCACAATCTTTTCACACATCCCCTTTTATCAGTTTCTGCAAGTATTTGCAAGAAAGGGTGTCAGTCCCTGGTATTCCACCTCACTGGTCCATACCATTACCTTCCCTCTCTTTTACTATAAAGACTGTCATTACAGTTCGATTTCCCTCATTTCTTTAGAAGCTTGAGGGATTATGAGAGCCTCCCTGCAGTTTGGTCTCAGGCTGTGGCTACTTGAGACACTCATCTCCTGACTTAGCATAAAGAAAGGCTTGTTCCTCTTCTAAAGCACAGCTTCAGGACCTGCAAAAATATCCTCAGTTTGACTTGGACTCACGGTAGACAGGAATCATAACTGAACAAGCTCAGAGCAAGAGATGACACCATAGTAAGATGATACTCAAGTAAGACAGCTCTTACCTGTATTAACATGACATGGCCTGGCAATGCGCACTGGCAGCCCAGAAAGTCAGTCATGTCCTGGGCTGCATCAAAATCAGTGGGGCCAGCAGAGCGAGGGAGGGGATTTTGTCCCTCTACTCTGCTTTTGTGAGGCCTTAGCTGGAACACAGCATCCAGCCCTGGGGTGCCCAGCACAGAAGGACATAACCCTGTTCAAGCAAGTCTAGAGGAGGGCCACGCAGTTGATCAGAGAGATGGAGCACCTCTCCTATGAGGAGAGAAATTGGGATTGTTCAACCTGGAAAAGAGAAGGCTTTTGGGTAACTTAACTGCAGCCTTCCAGTACCTGAAGTAAAGATGGGGTAAGACTATTTACAAGACAGGGTGGTGACAGGACTAGGGGGAACAGGTTCAAATTGAAAGAGAGTAAGATTAGATTACATATTAGGACAAAATTCTTTACTGTGAGGATGCTGAGGTGTAGCCCTGGTTTCATGCCTGAGGTGTTTTGGTTTTCTGAAATTCTTTTCCCAAGTAAGTTCTGTAAACAGAGGGAATGTTTTGGTAACAGTACCTTAGATTATTCATTCCTTCTCACAGGAGGGACTTCTTCTTGATGTCCCTCTGGTTTGACCAATGTGATTGAAGAGGTTTGCCTTTGTTTCACCAATCAGACTGGTCTGTGTAAAATAGTATATTAGGGAGATGCATCCCTAAATAAAGGAGTCATTTTTTAGCCCTCTGATCTCGGAGTCTTGTGTTGCTGTGGTATAAAACAGCATCACTGAGGCCCTGGAACAAGCTGTCCAGAAAAGTTGTGAATGTCCCATCACAGAAAGTGTTCAAGGCCAGGTTGGATGGGGCTTTGAGCAACCCGGTCTAGTTGAAGCAGGGGGTTGGAACTGGACGATTTTCAAGGTCTCTTTCCAACCCAAACCGTTCTGATTCCTGTGGTTATGTATTGGCATTGCAAGTCTGTCCTGTGCAGCCCAGTAAGCGGCCTCTGAAGTTAAAGCTGATTTTTGTGCAGGTTCTCAGGGAGACAAAGAGTAAAAGCACTGAACATTAGCAAAATAGTCTTGTAACTCAGCAGAACAAGCAGTATGCAGATCTAATTAACTCCTTGGCACTGTCAGTTGTGGCATATCCTGTTGTTGTCCACGGGCAGCACACCAAGAAATCCTGGCTGTTTGGCATTTAGGGGGCTACAGATGGCTGGTAAAACTTCTGTCTGTTCTTGTTTACAGCCAATTTCTGGAGTGCAACAACAAGTGGCGAGACAAGCGAAGGCTTTCCTTTCCCTGGGAAAGATGGCAGAAGTGCAGGTCAGCAGGCGGAAATCCAGTGGAGAAAAGTCGTGGCTGTGGTTTGCCACGGTGAAGTCTCTGATTGGCAAAGGGGTGATGCTCGCTGTCAATCAAGGCAAAGTGCAAACAAACGTGCTCAACATTGCTAATGAAGACTGCATAAAAGTGGCAGCTGTTTTGAACAACGCTTACTACCTAGAAAACTTGCATTTCACTGTGGAGGGAAAGGACACGCACTATTTTATCAAGACCACCTCCCCTGAGAGTGACCTTGGGACACTGAGGCTAACAAGTGGGCGTAAGGCCCTGGAGAATGGCATCAATGTCACTGTTTCCCAGTCCACCACTGTGGTGAATGGCAGGACTCGTAGGTTTGCTGATGTTGAAATGCAATATGGTGCTCTAGCGCTTCACGTCCGCTATGGCATGACACTTGATGAGGAAAAGGCCAGGATACTGGAGCAAGCCAGGCAAAGAGCTCTTTCCAGTGCCTGGGCCAGAGAACAACAGAGAGTAAGAGATGGAGAGGAAGGCGCCAGGTTGTGGACAGAAGGAGAAAAGAGGCAGTTGCTAAGTGCTGGAAAGGTACAAGGATACGATGGGTACTATGTACTCTCTGTGGAGCAATATCCAGAATTAGCAGACAGCGCTAACAATATACAGTTCCTCAGACAAAGTGAGATAGGAAAGAGGTAACACACTGGCTTAGCTCAGGCTGCCAAAGAGACTGTGTACCAGTGTCTTCTAAAAAGGAGACCAAACTGTTTTGCTGCATTACTACTTGAGCCTAAGCTTACATCTTTGCTCAGATTTTTTCTGTAGCACAATCCAGACTCTGTAACAAAAAGAGCGCCTTCCGGAAGAATGATACTGCTAATGACAAAACTTTTTTTTTTTCTCAATGACCTTAAAGGTGATCTGCTTTAAAGAATATGTTTACATATGCATATCGCTGCACTCAAGTTGGACTGAAAAGTATTAAAAAAAAAAAAAAAAGAAGAAAGAAAATAAAAAGGCCTACAGATTTTGCAACAGGCTGTTTCTTTGAGGCACTGTATTTAATTAAGATACAGACCCGTACAGTGTTTCCAAATAGTACTGAATTGTTGACCTTTGCTTACGAGAAGTAGTCTCTCTCTCTCTTTCTCTCTCTCTTTTTCTCTATCTTTCTCACTGCATAGGATGTGGTATATATCTGTTAATTTTAAAACACGGGGCAAAAATTACTGTTTATAGACAACCCAACTGCATTAAACTGTGCTGCTTTCTAAAAGGACATTGGCACAAGTGACTTATGCTACCATGGGAATTTAATAATGGATTTTACAATGCTAACATGGTTTGCCTTTGGGGGGGAAATGGCAAGTAGAATCCTTATTGCATACAAGCAAAGGAAACCCTGATTTTTTTGTAAATTATGTGAGACAAGTTGTTTATGGATTTTTATATGAATTACAATTTACTGTACATCAAATATTAGTCTCAGAGGAGTTAATTTATGTAAAGTGTTTAAAAAAATTTATACATAAAAATAAAATGATAAAAACATGTGCTGTGTGTGATTTTTTTTAAAGAAAAAGGAATTGCACCTTTTATGTTATAACTGTACAGTATAAAGGATTATATTGTAGAGATATAACAGTGATGACTAATGTCCAAAAGTGTTAATATTTTTGTATTAGGTTTAAAGCTGTGCATCTATCACTCTGCTGATAGGATGGGACACTCCACAAAGTGGCTGGCTGAAACAGACCACAGCTCCCTCCCCTCCCTCTCCTGTCACCCAGGCTAGTGCCACTTCATCAGTCATTGTTAGAAGGCACAGTAACCAAATAAGTCTCATTTAGTATGACGGAAGACTTTAATAGGTTGGGGTTTCCTTGTCTTTTTCCAGCCCTAATGTAATAAATGGACATTTATTCATACCAGGTGGGGTTTCTGTTGGTTTTTTAGAAGCTTTGTTTCACAATGGAGGAATAGTGTCTCAGGTGCTTGGCAAATTGTATGTAGAAGAAGAAGAAGAAATGATGTAGTTTCATCCAGTTATGTCCACTTTGTCTTCTGTATAATACAGCTCTTTTAGGTGTTAATAACTCCAGATAGAAGAAGCGTACCTCTGACTTGATGCTACAGAATTGCTCTTTTAGGCAGGCAGGCTGTTCAGTAGGTTCATCTCCTGGCCCTCAGCTGGCAGATCAAATCTCATTACTGTGAACGAGAGGAAGGTCCAGTTCTAGTGCCTAGTCTGTATCTCCAACCACTGCATAGATTTGGCATGCTCTGCTCCAAGGCCCAGTATATTTGCTGCAGGAAGAACTGAAGTGTGCAGCTGGTTCCTTATAGGAAGCCTGCGGTGGCATCTATGGCATCTGTTCTACATCTTGGCTGAAACCATTCTTAGAGCTTTAGTCTCATGAGCACTAAATTCAGCCACAAAAATAAATATTTTTAAGATAAGACAAAATTGGGGGTTTTGATGTTCATTGAAATATACACAGTATTTCTATCCATGTATTATAATGACAGAACATAGTAAGTGAACGTGTCTTAACTATGAATGGTTCAAGTGGATGTAATAAAAATAGTTTTCTAACTGCTTTGTATTCTGAGAGTCTATGGTATTACATACTCTAAATTGCACATTAGGATTGTTTGATAAACAGATTTGAATTTCTCCCAGCCAAGTCGCTACCGAATCTACAGTATCAGTGCTATTACTGTATGTGTGTATTTGGTAGAGCATACAGAACTAATTACACATATAATGAATGCTAATCATCTATTAGAATTAAAGCACAGATTAGTTGTTAGTACTTTTACCCTTGAAGCTTGAGGGCCCTAAATTTAGAGAGGATGGTATGTCAGACCCCAGAGGCGTGTCATTGATCTACGTATTCTTTTTAAAAGATGTAAAATGCTAGGTGTTTGCAGTTCTGTTGGGTGGCTCTTCCACAGCACTGTATTTAGCATGCTGTAAGTGCTCTCTGTTGAAATAGGCTCATATTCTAAATTATGTCCAATGTTTCTGTTCTGTTTGACTATGAAAAGCTTGTATAACATGTCAACATTGAAATATATCTTCTACTTGGCGAATACCAGTCCCTTCTCCTTTGTTCTGGCACCAATAAACAACAAATTATAGTATCTGTTGGTTATCATTTTAGATACAGTCAAATCAAGCCAATTAGTGGCCTTGTTAGTGGGTATAATGAGCCTATTTCTTGCTAAAAAAAAAAACTTGTGATCTGGACATGCTCCTGCAGGAAATAGTGACCTTGGGGAATATAGAAACAAAAGATCTTTTTAAAGAAAAAATATGCATAATTAAAGCAGCATATTATAAAAATGAGAAAAAAAAAAGAAAGGCGATTCAAAGTACTTTAGACAATGCCAGTCAAAATGCTATCCTGATATTTTGAGATGTATATTTCGTCTGATTTGTATTGTTCTTTTAATTTGCCTTCTTAACTTTATATGTGTCCTGAATTTTCCACAAATTGATAACTATAGATTGCATCTAGGCTTTCCAATAAAAGCCAACCCAACGTGTGTGTGTGTGTGTGTTTGTATTTGGGGGTTTTTAATCTGTACGTCAGATATTGCATCTGTGCTACCGCTTTTCTCGTACTGAAGAAGCAAAGTGATCCCCTTGCACTGGTATTGATTCATTTGCTTCATAGTTGGCAGTATCTTTTTTCAACTCTATCCAATGGCTTCATCTGCTAACTCAGCAAAGTGAATTACCCCATGGGATCTCTCAGGGGGCCTGCTTTAGAGAAAACATTAAATATATCTCACAAAGCCAAATCTTTCATAGATAAGGAAAGCCAAAGAACAAAAAAATCACTAAGAACTGTTTTCCCTCTTATCGTTCTGAGTAAAAATATGACAAAAAGTACTTGATTATAAAGAATTAGCTTGGCACTGGTAGTTACATATATACACAGAAGAGATCCTTCAACCTGCATTTAGGCCCCCTTTGCAGAAACTGCTGACTTCAGCACTGCTCTTCGTCAAGAGACTGCTTTCATTTTAGTTGGAACAGGCAGACTTCACCACACTCACTTTGCAGTGACAGCCTTGAGCTAGTAACATGTTGATCCAGCACTAATCAGGTCACTGTTTAGCTAACTATGGCCTAATTTTGTTTTGAGGGTTTTTTGTGGTTTTTTTAAGGGGTAGTAAGAGATCTTTGTATATTCACACTTGGGAAGTGAGAGATTTGCATTTGACAAGGGGGGAAAAAAATGCCACTTACCACTGCCACTCGTCTGAGGGATTTCTAAAGTGATGGCTGAAAGGTTGTAAAAGAAAAAACACTGCATAAAATAACAGCTAAAATTGTCTATGAGGGAATAGGCTACATTTGCAGGGAATCAGATGACAAAACGTTTGAATTCTGTTTTCAGAAAAAATGAAGGAAAAAGCTTCTGAAAGCATTGATACCTTGGGATACTGCTATGTCCAGAAGGGCAAGCTATGGCTATACATATGGCCAAGCTTGAGAACCTTTAAGAAAAAGAGGAAGAAACTCATGCATAATTCTTTAGGGATGGCAAAGCAGAGGCACTTATTAGAAACAGCTTCTAAGCAGCTTATTAGAAGCTGCTTATTTGATACTTATTAGAAGCTGCCAGGGTTAAAAATAAGCCAAAGCACAGAGCATCATCCCACAGCATAAACTGAACAGCACAGACACAGTGATATCATGCCTCTAACTGCAAAGCCACATCCAAACCCACCAAACTAATCAGCTTCTCATCTACAGCCAATCAGTCCTAAGGACTAAATATACAAGCCTTGTAAAATTCTTTATAATCTTTGCACACACAAGTTGCTGGGGCTCCATGATATAAAGCAAGAAAAAGCCAAACAAAATGTAAACCAGTTAATTGATGAGTATGTGCCAGTTCTTCCCCCTGGGATAAAAGGAACACGTGGTCTATAGCTGTCATGCTGACAGAGCTTAAGACTCCATTTTTTACCTCTGAAGTTTTTAGCTTTGTGGCAGACTGACCACATAAGGCAAATTTCACTGTGTGAGTACCTAGGCTATATCTATGCAAAAAGCAAAATACCAATAGTAGTAATGGCCTGCTCATCCACTCCAAGCACATTTTTCAGCAGAAGTAACATAAATAAGCATGTCAGGTCTTAATTAAGTGCACCACAAAAACCTGGAAAAAAATGCAGTTTTTCTGTTCACCCATACCAGAAACGTGAATATTTGATATGGACCACTAAAGGCATCTTAGGCCTTTCAGGGTGAAGAGATGGTGGAAAGGTTTGTTTGTCATGCCATCTCCTAAACACAAGATATAATACTGGCAAATGCAGGTGGCACTGTGAGGGACATGCTGAGGAATTGTGCTCTGGCACAATCTGCCCTGCTTTAATATCCCTCCTGGGGATAACAGGGTAGGGAGAACAAAAGAGAGGTAAGCTGCCCTGAGGTGGTCTGAAATGCAACAGTGAGAATGAAGTCATGCAGTACCACACAAATAGTGGCATGAAGATTATCAACTGCAGTATTCTTTGTATGCATGTCTTTTAAAAAAAAAAATCTTGGCCTGATTTCTAGCATCACAAATGCCAAACGTATGCAATTCTGAGCAGTGCAAGCATGACGTAAAATGCATCACTAAGTAAAGATAAATACGCTAAATATGGGTCTCCACTTCTAAACAAAGCAAGCTAAACAGTAACACCATCCCTTTCTTTAAGTACATGAGAGCCTGATAATGCAATTTAAAAGGTGAAGAATAAGTGTAATATGATGGCAGCTCATTACAGTGACATGTTTTCACAGAACCTGCTTTATTGCAGGTAGACTCTCTTGATGTTAATTACTATAACTTCGTAGGTAAATTGAGTAAACCTTTTAATTTACTAAGTTAAAATTCCATCATTGAGGAATATAGTTTTCTAGACATGCATACAATTTTTTCCCTACTATTAAATAAGTCAATGCTATAGTAACATAATTATGCAGCTTAGAGTTAATGGTTCCCACAAAGCTGTCTTAATAAAGCCTTTTGGGATTCAGGAGGAAAAGGAGGAAATTCAGAAACTAAGAACAAGGCTGGAAGGCAACAACATGTTTCAACTGGCTCTAGTTACTCAATCACACTTAGGCTGTCTGAGACAGCAGGGTGAGTGCCATGAATTACAGAGGCACAAGGGAAAATTGTTATCCCAATGCAATAAAATATTTCCAAATTTCAAGCCCAGGAATCATTTTAAAGCTGAAATTACAGAAATTGCTATCTAATGAACCAATTAAAGTTACAGCAATAATAAATAAAATTAAAATAGCTTAAAGAAAGATAATAGAGGAATCAGTTAGTAATGCAAATCTGAGCATAACTATAGGCATGTTAGAAATGCTGTAAAAAATGTATGAAAAAGTTCATTGCTTTCAGATAAGAACCACTATGAAAAAATTAACTGGGGAGGGTGTGGGTGCACAAGGCCATAATACCAGAACCAGGTACTGGGTATCACCAACTTACACAATGATGGGAAACACATATTAAAAAAAAAAAAAAAAAAAAAAAAAAAAAAAAATCAGTCACACCAATATCTGCAGATGACAAAAATTAATGGAGTGGCAAATAATGGCTAGGACAGAGCAGTCATACAGAACAATATGGATCACTCGCTGAAGTGAGCCCAGTCAAACAAAATGCATTTTAATACAGGCAACTCCAAAAGTAAAATATCTCAGAATAAGAAATGCAAATCATGCTATGAAAGGTCCATAGCTGTCTTCAAGAAAGCACTGACTGGAAAGAATGAGGAGTGCATAATGGATAAATAACTCATTGTGAGATTCCAGTACAATAGTGGTGGCAATGAAGAGCTTTTATGGGTGGAGAAGCTTAATGAAATTACTGGCCTTGTTAAACAAGGGAAATAGGAAGGCAATGTTATCTCTGCATATGGTGCCAGCAGTACCACTCTTGCATACAGTCCTGGTGCATTCATCATGAAAACCCTGGAGAGAGCACAAGGAGACTTCATACATAAATCTGAGTCTTGGAAAGATTAAAAAAAAATAATAAAAAAAAAAAAAAAAACAACCAAACAACAAACAAAAAAAAAAAAAAACCAAA
>WEIU01020664.1:79947-127901 GCA_013389925.1 Aegithalos caudatus | reverse complement strand
GGGGGTCTAGGTCGCCATTTTGTCGGCTCGGTGAGGCCCACGGCGCGCCGGCCGTGCGGTCCTTGTGGCAGGGGTCCAGCAGTATAAATAAATATATGTTGACATATACCTACGTATACCTACACATAAGTACATACATATTGCCGTAAGATGCCGTGTCCCCTAGCAGCACCTGCGGGATGGAGCCCGGCAGACCCGAAAGGGCCGGCAGCCTGGTACGTGCTGTTGGGCCAGTGCCACCTGGTGTCCCCTCTCCGGTCTCCCTGAGCGTGCCATTCCCGTGGGCTCTGGGCGGTGGCAGGGACTCCACAAGGACAGCACCACAGTGGGTGCTGCTCGCGCTGCTGCCCGGCACTTGCACGGCGCCCTTGCTCCTCACGCCCCGATGGCGCGTCCCGACCTGCAGCCCCAAAGCAGAGCCCTCTCCTCGGCAGGTCACCCCATCACGAGGAGTAGGCTCAGACCCCTTTGTTCCTTCTCAAAGGCAATCAAATGGTGCCAGCTTGACTATTCATACATGCATTTAGTAAAATACATAGGGCAGGGGAGAGTGTGTCTTTGGTTTTAACTGCACAAAAGCTGTTTTCAGGTGGCTTTCATCTGCAGCCAGTGAAATGTACCAGTGTAGGGAACAATTGCTTCAAACAAAGCCCAGCCTATTTCTCGGCCCACGGTCACTGGTGGCCGACAATGGCTGGCACTCCCACAGCTTCACCCCAATGCTGGGCTGGTAGCTCGCAGAGCCCTCTCCGGGCAAGAGCCACCCGGCCAGGAGGACAGCGGGGAAGGGATCAGTCCGGCATTGTGCAGCAAAGCGTGTGTGCGCATGCCTGGAAACTTAATTTGTAATTTTTGTTCCTCAATAAATCAAGACAGATGCCCCTATAAATCCTGCTCCTCAGGAAGGAAGCAGAAGGGCAGGAACTGCATGGAGTAGAGAACAGGGCTATTTTTCTTTTCACTGCCAAGAGCACATCGCTGACACTCAGTGCTGTGCTGGGTCAGGCCTTCACCCTCTGCTAAGCTAATACCAACAACTCCTTCATCTAAAGGGCAGATAGAACAGTGGGTCCCCCCTTGCACTTTTCTGCCTTTCTTTCCTCTCATTGCAATAGCCTCCGAAGGAGCTCCACTAATTAGTTGCTATTACACTTCTTGGGTGGCTGGAAGAACATACTGCCTCTGACCTCATGCTTTGCAACGTACCTTAACAGCTTATTACTGCTATTGCATGGCAGCAATGGTTCATTTTATAGTTACTTTGAAAGAGCCATTCCTCCAGTGCTGAAAAATAATCTAAGACTAATGCACAGTCTCTCCAGAAGACTGCTGTTAAACTGTCTATAACCAAGTGTCCAAACGCTGCACAAAGCTGTTTCATTTGCTTAACATCGACTCACTAGCAATTAATATGCCTGACATAACAGCACACTACAAGGCCCATAAAATCTGTAGCAGTAGGGGAGTGAAATGATTATAACTTTTTTTTCTTTTTTCAATAATACCAGACTACAGTTTGGGCACTGTAATCTTTTCAAAGCAAGAAGCTGAGCTGCATTTGAACAGCTGTTGTTTACTGAAGCAATAATTAGCAAGGAACAACTCAAAATACCTGCTACCTTCTGCAGCAGCTCAGCAGACACTTGCACCCTGTACCTGGAAGCAGAGAGGCTATCAGCTTTATATGTAGACTATACTTATTAAAAATCACACCTAACAACTTTTAAAAAGGAAATATTTATAATGGCGTGTCTGCCAGCCTTGTGCATACCAGTAATCCCACTGCATTCATTGTTAGCTGGGAGGCACAGACCACAGCTCATACCAGATGTCCCTAGCACAGTGGTTTGCAGCTGGTGAGGGACAGCACATGCAGCAGGGGGGCGGGGGGGATAGGACATTCTGCAAATAAGGTGTTAGGCACAATCCTTCTCAACTGCTCTACTGCTTCAGGCAAGGTCAAGCTGCATGCCTGCTCCTGGGACTGAAACCTTTGGGGAAGTGAGTCTGCAAAGCCATTTGTCATGTCTGCAAGTCTCCGGGTCTTCCAAGATTTTTTTAGCTTAGTTTGACAGAGCAATGCACCAGCAGTAAGAGAGAGAAAGAGGGCTGCAGAACACAAGGGAGCAAAGCCAGCAGGGACATTGAAAATGAACCTCCTGATTCCACACCTGGATGAAACCTAGAGATCTCTATGTTTGCAAGCCATCCAGAAGAAGCCCTTTGATTCTTGATTAGGGCTTGCCACTGGTACATACAAGTTTACAACCAAGAATTGGAGCCTGAGTGTTACTCACACTTGGTTACTGGCAACCATGGTACATGTATACATTCCTCTGAGACTGAGTGAAAACTGGTATAACCCCCAGGTAAGGCTCTAAAGAGGCTTTAGCTAAGCTATTGTACTTACCCACTCCTATCCGAAAGGATAGTCATATCCCTTTCACCCACCTCTTCCCAGCCAAAGTCTTCTATCACTTGTGCCAGCTCTTACACACATCTGAACCTGTTAGAAGCCACTGAGGACCTAAAAGCCCTACTTCCTAGAGATTCATTCTCCATGGGTCTTACCTCTCTGGGATGCCTTCAAGCATGACTCTGGGCCCAAGAAGAGGATAGGAATGTGCAGTCAGGAGTGGTGTGAAAAAGAGAGAGAAGCAAGATCTCACTGACCAGAACCAGTTTAAGCAGCAGTTCCATAACAGTTTCAGTCACCTGCTCCCTCTGTGGCTGAATAAACATTTAATTATTTAGTTAAACACAAAACAGAACTAACTCAACTTTGAGTCAGCCATACCTCGTACTAGCAGTAGCATTCTGGAGTTCTGCCCATCTGAGAATTAGAGATAGAAGTTTAATTCTCCAGGTTTTAAGTCTCCAGGCGTCCAGAGCACTAGAAGCAATCTCCAAGGACCCAGGGAGGGATGCCAGCTGCGCTAGAGGAAGTGGGATGCTCTACAGACAGGCGTCTGCCCTGCTCCAGAGATTCATTCTCCTGCGTGAGAAGACTCGCCTGCCAAAACTGATAGGTACATTTCCACTAACAGTTGTCAAATCAGTGACTCCTGACTAGAGAAAATAAAAACATTTTGACAGAAAATGCCTGACCAGCGCTACACAATAAGCCAGAAGCTGACTTATCTCATTATACCTGTGGTGCCTTAGAACTTCCTTTTCTGTCTAGTCAAGGTGTCCTTTTGAGATGGAGTGCTGATGTTAGAGACACAGGGAACTGGGACAGTCAGCCAGAGATTGAGGAGTTTCAGTTAAATGAAAGAAAATATACTTTAAAGTTACATATTTTTTCAGAATTACATTTTTTCATATTATTAATAAATGGTCCAATTGAAACCCAAATAGAGTCATTGAGCTAGTAAAGAAAAGAAAAAAAAAAAAAAAAAAAAAAAAAAAAAAAAAAAAAAAAAAGGCAGGAAGCCAGTACAGACCAGATAAAAGACCAGAACAGTTTCACTGAATGAGCTCAGCAAAGTAAGAAATGGCAAACAGTGAAACAGTGGCCATGATTTTAAATAAGGTCTCCCAGATTTAGATTATAGCAACATAACTGTCCTTTGAGCGAACTTTACCACCCTGGAGCTGCAACTGCAGAAGTTCAGTCATTTTAAAGTAAACATGGTGATATGTACGTAATGTAAATAAAATCAAGTCACAGCATGCCATACCTTTCAGGCCTATTAAGACATACCTCATGTGGTGCCTTGAGGCACAAGGCCAAATGAGTTCAACAATCCAAGAAATAAAACAGTGCCCTCAAAGTGGCTGGCATGCAAATCTGGAGGCAGGAGGAATTTGTATTTCCTCTTTCCTGTAGGCACGTACATAAATCACTGCAATTCAGTAAAGAAGCACCACTATTTTTTCCAGAGCCCTATTTCATTCCTCAGTCAGAGCAGACAAGAAATATTGAGTGAAAACGCTGTGGGTGTGATGTTAGGTGACAAAGAAAAGGAGACGTGGAGCTGGCAACCCATAGTTACGGAAGGCTGCTGAGCCTGGATCTTGCAGCCCACACATTGCATCAGATCACATCATGCCTTAGCCCACCAGAACACACAGCCAGAGGAACTCAAATAAAAGCCTGTCTATACACAGGAGGTACAAGCTGTAATGGTGCTGTAGGAATTCAGGTGGTACAAGCCCCATCAAAGGGTTCATACAGGTTCAGCTGCTGTGACTAATGGCATTTATACAACCTTTGATCAAAACAGTTCCATTGCCAAAACATTTGTACTGTACAAAATTTGTGAGACCAATTAGGATATGACAAGCTATCCACTGAAATTCATGGATAGAGTTGCAAGGTTAGGAGTTTTAACAAAACCAAACAAAGTTACCTGCATATTATAGTCAAAACCTTCCATTATTTATCAGTTAACATGAACAGTACAGTAGCTAATGGTCACATATATCCCAACTCAATATCTCCACAATGAAACTGCTCGTATAGTGGACCTTTTTTAGGCAGTAAGATAAGCTGAGGCTGTAGAGGGGATGGGTTGAGCAGTATAACCTTGGCTCTGCACTGTCTTCCAGACCAGAAGCCTCTTACACATAAGGGGAAAAGCCACCCAGCTTGGCTCCCTGACTAGAGTGACTATTAACTGATGCCAGGGGGAGCAGCTTCTCTGCACCACATAGCAGGCTTGAGACTTCAAAAGACCTTGCTCTGTGAATTTGCTTCAGGGCTTGTCTGGAAAAAGCTAAAATCATTACTCAGGATCATGCTGCGGCATATGTACCAAGCCACAGGTCAGGTGGAAAAGCAGAGGATGTCCTAGAGCTGGTGACACAAAGCATAAATAGGAGAGGAGAAGCAAAGTGAAAAATAAAAAGAAAAGGAAGTACTAACTAAAGCAGATATCATTGATTAAACAGAACACCAGTGGCAAGTAAAGGAGCAGGAAGAAATCCTCTGTACCTCAGTGTAGAACAGAGGAGACAATGTCACAAGGGTTGGAGAAGAAGAGAAGGATGGAGGCCCTGATCTTGCAAGCAGTCATGTACCATACAGGACCTCTTTTCCATCTGCCCCACAGACATTGCCTTTTCTCCCTGATGTCTCCAGAAGTTAAAAGAATAGGCACCAGTTAAAGACCAGGGGTCACTGATCTCTGTAACTCTGGCTATAACCAGAGTTACAAACTTCTGTTTGTCATTTCCAAGTAATCTCAAGCCTGCATGGGAATAACAAAGGGACAGGGTCCTTTTTTCTAATCTCCAGACCACCAAGCTTTTCCCTTAAGTGCTTTGCAAATGCCTGGGAAGACCTATACGCACTACATGCTCACAGGAGCAGCAAATAAATCTTGTTAATGGTATCTTGATAATCTGCATGCCCAGAAAGAGCACTTATTACTTCCTCGGGCTAAGAAGCACCATCTAAGAGCTTTCTTTCCATTTATTTTAGGACATACTCTCTTGCTACTCTTCTGGGGAAAACCAAGATGAAACTGTTCACTCTTCCCCCTCACAAACTTCTGATTCAGGCTGTAATAACTCTGGAGCAGTATCTGTCTGGGGTATTACCCTAAGCCTAGGTGGAAGGTTTCCTGGGGTGAAAATACACAGTTACCAGCCCACTGCTCTGTGCTCCCCCTAGGCAAGCTGGCCCCAGAAACAGCAGTGAGATGCTCCTGAGACTGCCTAGGCACCTTCCAAGGCCACAGCTCCTGTAGTACTTCATACCGCAGGGGCACAGAGGAGGTGAGAACAAGAGCTTCCTAATAAAACTTAGTTCTTTTGAAACATTGGGCATTGAAGTGCTCATAACATTGTACAAAAGAGCCCAAGCGTTATCCCTCTTTTGCTGATGATAAGAGAGATGATACGAGTTACAGGCACAGCAGGCCAAGAGTGGAGTCAAGAAACAGACCCCAGATCTCCCCATTCCTACAGGCCTAATGGTGGGAACAGGCTGCAGACATGGGAATCATTTCATAAAGTCAGTATCTCCACAAAGGCACTGATATTTTAGCATTAATTCCAAAAACATTTAGACCAACAGCAGTGGGAGACTTGAGTGCTAATGTAATTCTCATGGAAATGAAGTTTGAAACAGGATCCACAGTTCCCTGCAAGAGCCTCAAATGTTAGCTTATATTACAGCTGCCTTTCAATGAGCATTCAAACCAGTTTCCAAATATCAGCTTAGAAGGTTTCATAGTGAGACATGTCTTCATCCAGTTTTGCACTTATGTGAGATCCTCTGGACAAAAAGGTGACCTTCAAATGGATAACAGTGTCTACTTCTGATTAAAAGCCTAGTTTAGTATGATGACTGAACACCGCTGGATGCACCTTATATAACACATTCTGATCAACAGTGCATTGAACATTTAGAAAAAATATTTTTCTTGTCCTGTTTTTATGAACTTTGTAATTTTCAGTGGTTCTTGACTGAAACACAAGTATCTTGCAGTCAGCAGACAGCCCCAGACTGACTGTTCAGAAACAGCCATTTCTGCTCTACACCCTTGTCCCAAACATACAAGGAGCCACGGCAAAGATCCTCTAGTTTTCCACTGTGGTTAGAGTGGTTGGCTGTGGTTAGCTGTCAGCAGCTTCCAGAACTCGGTGCAAGTATTTGGGGAAGCCCAAGTCAAATTTTATTGTCAGAGTTGAATGCACTGCTGCATTTACACCTCTCCCATTCAGTGCTGCATCAAAAGCTGTGCCACTGTAGCAGGAGACCAGGCTACTCACATTTCTGAACAGAGATTTGAAAGTTGACTCAAACTACATTGTAAAAGAAGTGACCTATGCTTCTGTATTTTAAGTATCAGATGTGATTTCCTTATGAGCTGCCACCAAAGTCTTCCTTAAGTAACCTGCCTACCTTGTTCTTCCATAGCAGAACCTTTAGTGCAACACCCTGTCCAAAGGGTGCCTTGTCTGCCCCAAGGTTACCAAGAGTCCAGCCAGATCCACAGCAGTGCTGACTTCCTGAGTGATTTGGGGGCCTGTTAGCAGCCTGCCTGCATGTTCATGTAATGGACTGTTAAGACAGCAAATCTCAGCTGAAGCATAGATGTTTGTTTTATTAGGACAGATTTTTGTACCACTTCTCTGGGGAGGAAAGAGGGAGATTTCTTCCTTGCAAATATGTTTACTATACAGACTATGTTGTAAGACCACATAAAAGCTGCAGCCACTGCTTAGGTAAGAATAACAATGGTATGGACATGAGAAGCCAGGAGAGACATTTAGTACACAGTGAAATTTGGGTAAGCTACAGAGCCTGACACCGGATGGAGAAAGGGCCAACGAAGGCCAAAAAAATTACCTTGGGAATCTCTGTGCTGCGTTTAAACTAGAAATGTTGCCTGTTGCCAGTGGCCTTTGGTGTAGTTTTCACTGTGTTCATATGGTAGCTATTCATTGTTGGATAATTATCTTGTTTTATTTTTCTACTTATTTATTGAATAAATCAAACTAATAGAATTCCAACCCACGATTGCCATGGGAACACTCCAACAAGGACAGATGCAGTCTATAGCTGCAAGGAAAGAAAGCAGACTTCAACGTTATTAAATTATACACAAGACAATCAATACAACTTAACACAAATAGCCCTTGCAGGCCCTGCACTAACTATCCAGCAGGCTCACCCAGTTACTTTAGAGCCTCTTGCAACACCAACCTTAACAAACACCATCTCAAGTTTCTATAAGGGAAGTGCTCCAGAATGCAGTCTTTCTTGCTTTTCTCTTGTGTCCTGCTAAAGGGAAACACAGAAATCATGTAGTCTAGTTCTTCACCCCATAGACATGACAGGTATTTTTCCCTCCTTAAATCCAGTAGATGTGTTGAATTCTTGTTCTAGCATTTCCAGAATTTGTATTGAAAATTTAGTCCTGGTGAAAATAACACACTTAGAAAATTTCAGTTTCTGAAAGGAGAAATCAAATCAATTGCAAACAAATCTAAAAGGCTATTTAGCTTAACTTGGTCAGTCTCTGCAAAGATGGATGATGAGACAGAAAAATATAAGGCAAAGAGGAGAGGAGATTAGAGCGATAAAGGGCCTACAAAGCTCATAGCAATTTTTCTCCTTAATTTCCTCATATTCAAGGTAATGCCTCTGAGAGGAAGCCAACAAAAAGAATTACATGGACTGTCCAGACTGTGTTTGTAAAAGGCAGTCTCATCAGTCCTGATTCTTTCTGTCACTGGCAGTGAGGGCTGTCTTTCTGGACACTGCAGAGGGAGAAGGTGCCAGGCATTTGATTAAACCAGATCACAGTCTCCTTAAGTCCCCCAGCTGGGAACCATCTGGCAGTAACTCACTCTGTGCAGGTCATCATTTCTGTTGCAATGCCTTCCCACCTGCCAGAGTGCTGTGATTGTCCTCCCTGCTTACATTCCCTTAAACTTGTCCCAGCAGTGCTTACAAGACCCCCTCACCCCTCATTGCAAAGTTAGGAACCAGACTCATCTCCTTTCTGCACTGGCCATCCTATAGCAGTCCAAAGCTCTCTTTCTTTATTTCTAGTCTTTGCATGACAGTTTTTTAGGAATCAGCTCTATGACTGAACAATTCCTATGCTGTAAACTTTGCAGAATGAAAAATTACATTCATTTGCTTTTCTCCCTCCACCCATATTCTGCCTGGTTCTGGGATTCACTATTTCATTTCCAGTACCTGCAAATATCATCTCCAGTCCCTAGTGAGAAAGATACACTGTTTCTGCATGGCAGAACTGCAGCAGCTAGTGTGTAACTTCAGAACAGGCAGACACTGATCTTCCCTATTTAAGTCACCAGTGGGTGATACCTTCTGTGACATTGTTCATCCAGTACAGTCATCCAGCTTCCATCCATGCTCTCTTGCAATGTTTCCAGGGCTGTGCTTGTTTCTCCCTGACATCTTTGTGTTATCTGTTCTGTTATAAGTCCTTGGTGGTACCATTCCTTTCCTCTGCCCATGTTCTGTAGGAGCAACTTGATTATGTGGCAAGGCATATATTTTTATACCAATTTAGCTAAAACCAACGACTGATTCGAGGAAGGCAGCCTGCCCTGGTAACCTTAGGAAGGTGCTTACTTTTTTCATTGCAGTGGAGGTATTTAATTCAAATTAGGTTTGTCAAGTAGATCAGAATGCTTGCAAAGAGCAGAACAAAGCCAATAATAGAAAGTACTGTTAAAGGGCTGTCAAATCTGAGGAAGCGTTGATCTGGAACCTAACTTTACAAGGACTCCTAACCTCAGCCTGGAACCAAAATCCAAGCCTGGAAAGCCTTGAACTCTGCAAGTTCACATCTGGGTCCAATCAGACCACTCAAACCCTTTTGCATGCAGAGGCAAACTGAAAGGCATGTGGTGTGCTGGGGAGACAAACCACAGATGTTTATTGTACTCTTGTGCCCTTAGCAATTGTTTTAATGGGTTGGAGCTCCTGGGAGGCCATTTGACTTCTGTTCCTGTCTATACTGTTCTCTTGTAATGCTGACTGTGCAGAAGTGCAAAGCTGTCAACAATCTGCTCCCAGTGTTATTTCAAGAAAAGGAAAGTGAAGTGACATCTGATCTGCTCAGAGAGGATGGGGAGGAGGGGTATTTTTAAAATATAAAGCAACAAAAATCTGCATGGAATCAATATTAGAGTCGATGCCTTCTATCTCTCTGGAAAGCACAGCTTAGTATGAAACAGGTTTCCTTTTTCTCTGTTGCAACAACTATACATTAAAAAGACTCATACTTTGCCAAGACCACATTGTCAGTAAGTGTTCTGAAGCTCTGCAATAATGATTTTTGTGCAGTATTGCATTTTAATAATTCAAATAAACCATGGAACATTTTGATCTCTACAGCTAAGTAAATACTTTGTAGCAACACAAGCCTTGGAAAGCATCATCCATTTCAGTGGAATGGTCTCTTTTCAGAAAGGAGCATTTTGGAACCACTCTGCCTTCACCATGAGCAGCCATGGCTGCTGCTGATCTCCTCCAGTCTGTGCAGAGAGGAGAATTTATGTGTATGAAGATCATCATCATTGAGAACTTTAGGGGTTTTTTGCTGTTGTACTGCAACACCTGTGCAAGCAAAAGGATCCATCCATACCTGTCAGGCATTTAGCTCCTTTACTTTATTCTTCAATCACTGAAATACAGTTTGGAACTAGAACACAGACAATGCCTACAAGAAGTACCTGTACCTGCCTGTTCAGGGAGGAATGACATCGTGGCATTTTATTTTCTTAAATGATGCTACAAAACCTTGGTTTGACACCGAGGGCATGAACTGCAGAAGTTATTGGGGTGAGGTATTAGTTCTAGCCGTGAGTTTCCACAATTCTGCTTACATCCAAGGGTCAAGCTGGGCAGAGAAGGAAAGGGCCTTCCTTCCTCTTTGAGACAAAGCAGAAATGGTGAGGGACACTTTGTAAAGGGCACTAGTGAAGGATGAGTGGATCAGGAAGAGAAGAAAGGCTTAAGGACAGTGGAGGTGACAAAATGCTACAATTTCACAGGAATAAGTAGAGCCCTCCAGGAAAGAAAAGAACTGGACAAAATTAAAAAAGAAAATAGAGGTCAGGACTGAAAAAAGAAGTGTGATTACTCATAGGAATTCGTTTCAGGGGGAGAAGAGTTAGAGAATGTATTGCTTAGGCTAGAAAGTACACCAGGGAAGGCTGTCAAATATGAATGTTAGCTATGTAAAAATATAGTGTTGGTATTGTTCTCCTGGACTAACATGGCACACAAATTCCTGGATCTCCCAAGTCACTGTGAGTTTGACAGACTGCTTGAAAAGCATGAGGATTTAATTTACTGTTCACCTTAAACACAACTCTTGTGGTCACTGAGATTTAGATAATAATAAAAGTGCAAATTCTCAAAAAGTGAATGAAAAGGTTTTCTCTTACTGAGGATAGAAAGCTTATTTTTCAGTTCTTACACAAATGTGACAAAACAGAGACTCATTTCTCTGTTTGTACTCTTAAAAGTATGTTGCATAATTATACAACTAAAATTTGGCAAGGCTGTCTGATCTAAATAGAGTGAAGCAGTAAAGACAAAGGACATTTTCTAATCTGCTAAATCATGTAACCCAAGAAACTCTGCACTATTCTGCATGTAGCTTTCTACAACCAACTCTCAAAAGATAACATTAGATTAGATGAAATATTATCAAAACCAGCGTCACTAATGTATTGCTAGAAAATGAAAGAAGTTGCTGTCTATGAAAGTCTAACAAAACTACTGAACTGGAAGTGAATGACTGGCTACAATAAATCAAAGATTAATAAGACTTTCAATCTATATAGGTTTTTATTTATAGCAGAGAACTCAAGAGGCTAATATTTCTCATTCAAATTCACATAAAAAGGTTCTTTACTGTCTGGTAGGACAAGCAGAGCCCTGGTAGGTGCAGACTCAATTTGGCTTCTGGGAAGTCAAAATAGCCCTGTTTTTGAGGAATGTGTTGCTATGACAAACAGCAGAGTCAAAAGTACTCTATGACAGTTAGAAAACTTGCATTTCCATTAGTGGGACCTTTATCCAATGAAATCCCCAAAGGCAGTGAATGTGTGTGGAAGGAAAATGCAGTGTGTTAATCTACTGCCTCCCGCTCACAACCCCCATGAAAAAAAAAAAAATAAAATACCCCCCCACACACCCTGGATAGTTCAATGAATCATAAGTTAAGAGGTAGGAGGAAAATATTTTCATTCCTGGTGGTCATACAATAAAGGGAGAGTAATATATGCATGCTTTTTCCACCAGATAGCCCAGGAAAAAAATGCTGTAGAATAGCTTGTCTGAGCCACTTTTCTCTTCTGAAAAACCTGGCCTACATGCTCAGATACTAGGAAAAATGTGCCAAATTTTTACTTTTTTTTTTTTAAAGTTTATCAAAATATGGTTACACTTTAAAGAATAGCACCTAATCTTTTTGGCTGATGCCTTTTAGAAATTAATGAAAATATTATTGATTTTTAAGGAGATTCCTGTTCTTTTATGCTCTGTGAACTCTGGTTTTCATGGATGAAATTCTTACTAGAAATTAACAAATCATCAATGAAATTACACATAAAACAAAATACTATTTAATGTGAATAAAGATGTCACAAATTGGTTCCAAGTTCAAATTGGCCAGCCTTTAAAACACATCGATACTTTCACAACTAACCCTCATCATTTTAGGATGTCTGTATCACTTGCATTAGTTCTTCATTTATATCCAGATATTTATCATCAAAAGACACTTTATCTTGAGACGGATAGAATTAAATCCATCGATTTGGCATGAGGAATGCCAAAAGAAAAAATACTTTATTGTTTTTTCACAGATATTTTTGAGCATTTTCAGATAATATATGCATTATATAAGCTAACTTGAGAGCATTCAGAATGTATGTTCTCAAATCTTACTGGTTTAGCAGCGTGTTCTTGCTGACACAGCCCCTCCCACCAAGAACTGGCAGGTCCCTAAGCACTACTTTCCCTTCTGACACCCCTTCCTTTATTCTGGTACACATGGCTGTACAGCGTGCCAGCTGAGCTTATTGCAGTCCTTGCCAAAATTTACTTTAGCTTATCTACAGTTTATTGTTATCATTCAATGCCAGCACTTTGCCTGGACTTCTGCATTCAGATATGGAAACTGGATCCCACTCTGAGTTATTCAGGGAGAATACTTTTGCATCTGTGCACTGTCACTAGCTTTCGAAGAACCTGAGATATCTTTACCATTTCAGCTAATGAAAGTACATTTCTTTCACCAAGAGGTCTTTTCAGAAACAGCTCAGATATTTACATACTCCTTTTCATGCAAAACTCCCATAGGTTGACTCTATTGATAATCACAGTTCAGAGTAAACAAATGCCAAGTAAAATTACAGTAATTATTGATCAGGCACACTTCCAGTTTATTCGTCCTCCTGTATACAGCCATGTTGTGTTGGCAGAGGCCCCTGTGTGGGGCTTGTAAACCATTCCTTCAAAAGGAAATCACAAAACTTTATCCCGGCCAATATGGTCATAGTGGGACAAAGGTTATGAGTTAATGGGCTTCAGAAGCGTAAGTCTTAATAATACCTCCTCCTGCAATTGGATTTCTGCTGTGAAGTCATCCAGGAGCCTTCAAAAAAGTTTTTTCCTGGAATAAATGAAGATGTGTGACCATCAGATGCTTCTCAAAAAATCGCAACCCTACCAGAGTGACAGTGCATTTCACTAGCTGCAATCATGTCTGTGATGAAGCTGTACTTTCTTTGTGCTGTATCTGCCTAGACAAATTAAAGAACTGAGACCATGCACACTCTGGGTAGGGTAGCATCCTATTATCTATTTGTTCAGAAACAGG
Organism: Aegithalos caudatus; assembly: GCA_013389925.1. Lineage (NCBI taxonomy): Eukaryota > Metazoa > Chordata > Aves > Passeriformes > Aegithalidae > Aegithalos > Aegithalos caudatus. Next base: position 114,570 of record WEIU01020664.1, on the reverse strand, counting down.
TGCAAATTGCTTTCATTATGCTTTTATAAAACACTGGGGTTTCTACAGGCTTTACTAAGTATTACTTTTTGCTTTGGGCTCTTTCTGCCTCTCTGCTTATTTATTCCTGCCTCACTAACTTTATTGATAGCAAGGGTTTTCAGCATTTCTTTCTTATTTTACTCCTCTTTTCATACAGCAATAAATATTATTCAATTCAACAAATGCATACAAATGGTTTCCATTAGAATTTTAATCTACTCTCAAAATGAAAGAAAACCTTTGTATAAATCTTTTTAAATTACCGGAACACAAATTCAGACAGGGACATCTCCACCTAGGCTGAGCTGGGGAGTTCACAGCCTGCTGTCCTCATTCATAAATTAATTGAGGTCTCTAGCTGCTGTAAATGAACAGTGCATCCTGCAAAAGATCATATCTGTCAAGATTGCAGATTGGTTTCTATCAGAGTTTGCAAAAGTCAGAGCTCACAATGCTTTCATTATGCCTATGAGTATGGCTTCCCAACTGGAAAGAAATGTGTTTTGTTCTGTTGGGCCAAGATTTACAGAAAGCAATTTTCCTCCACGCTCCAGTTATGACAAAACTACTGAAAATGTCATTTCATGATTTCTTTCATTCAGTCACCTTTTTAGTGACAAATATGTATTCTTTCTGCTCTATGTATATGCACCAACTGTGACATTTAATGGCCAAGGAAGGTTAATCACAGGTGGGTACATATCCCCTTTGGATATTGCAAGCTATACTGCATTCACTGCCACTTATCCATTATAAAGTAAGCATGGCTTTAGCTGACTCACACAACTACCTGTTCTATATTACAAATTCATACATTTTTTAAAAGGCTCTGTAGGATTCAGAGCATCAGACAGCATATCCATGAATACCTCTTAGATATCTTAAATTACATTAAGGTCGTGACAAAGTGTGAAGAGAGTCAAAGGCAAGGTGGATAATACTGAGTCCTTGTTTTCTTTCCCTTTGACTTTGCACTGTTAATCTGCAGGCACTTGAGGGTCAGAGCAAAGAAAAGAGAAGATCAGTTCCCAGAGTTTGGGAAGCAGAGGTTGTTTTACTTTGGGGTCTTTAATCAGTGCCATATTTAAGAATGATGTCAGGGACCCTTTACATATAAATACCAGTTTGTAAATGATTGAAAATTAAAAGGAGGGTGAGACTGGCCAAAATTCTACTCTACAAGTGATTAGAATTGGTCTATTTCAATTTACAGGTAAGGGACTAAGCCCCAAACACAGCAGATGCACATATGTCCTTCCTTGCTTCTGTCGGCTGTGCTGGACCGTGCTCTCTTCACAGCTGAAGCTGTAGAGGAGGAACCTGTAAATCACCTAACATCAACTTTCACTTCTACCTCTCTAAGGGAAGAAAAATTTGCTTGTTGGGTATGCTGAGTGTTGCCCAAAAACTGAGCATGACTATTATCTGGAAGCAAGAGAAAACCACCATACCAGCTCTTAGAGACCATGGGGAGTCAATACAGCTACAAACACTGGTCACAGAGAGGTCCTGGTGATCTTGGTACACAAAAGAGTAGTGAAGAAGGCCTAGAAGGGCATGCTATGATATTTGGTTTTTTAAATACACAAACAACCCTTTAAAGACTGAAGATTATTTATGTGATAAAAGTTAACCTGCTCATTAATCTCTGGTTAAGGGCTTCTGCCTTAGCCTAGAGAACCAACCCATTAGAAAGGTGGCTGCCAGCCACAAGAGCTAAATACATACTCAAAATTAATTGTTTACTTGGCAGGCTCAGCAATCACTACACTGTCAAAGCAACTGAGGTAATTCCACTGTTTTATTAAATACTCAGTATTTTTGACCTGTGTCACGCAAGTGACATTTGGAATCCCAATGTCATGATGTTGTCCCTTCCTACCATGAGACCACCACACTGTCAAACTCTTCAGGGAAAATACTTGCAAGTGGAAACATCAGCAGTTATTCTGGTAATCTAGTTTATAAAGCATTTAAAACAAGTATTTTAAACGTACAACTGCTCTGCACTGGGACCAAACAACAGGAGGGAAATTTTGGGCTGGAAGTTTTATTGCAGCAAATTGCAGATGCTTGAAGATGTAGATTGCAGGGGAAACCATGGTAGCATATGCCATAGCAGGGACAAGTCAATATGGTGTGAAAAAAAAAATCTCTCCTAAGCAAATACTCATGCCAACATTTTCTTTGCCATCAGCCCATGTCTGATATATACTAGCATACAGGTATGTACAACACTCCACTGAATGACAGCAGGAAAAGGAATGAAGAAAGAAGAAACCCTCAAACCTTCAAGTATCTGTTGGTTTGGAATACAAATCAAGCTAGAGATTTTTGTGCAACAATAGTTTGGTCCCCAAGGCTGCTTTGCAAAGATGGGTTTGCAGTGACACTCTCAGAATAAAATTCCTCCAAATATTGAAATTTTCCTCCTTTTTTATTTTACCATACTTAGTCCATTAGTCCCATAACAGTGCCTTGTTACAGGCTTCTGAGCCAAGTAGTCCCTCTCTATAACTTCAAACATTTGAGAATACCTTAGTGCCATTCAGGCATCTTTTAAAGGGCTTACCCATTTTTGAGTTCTCCCCTCATCCCTGGGTTCCTAATTAACTTTTCAGCCTGTGTGTATTACCTAAAGCAGAAACTGCCCTAGACAGGACTTTAGCACCTACCAGTGTGCAGAATACCTCACAGAACAGTCCTGTGAACTTCTTTCTTTTCCATGACATAGTTCAGAAGTCACACTTGTTTTTTTATCTACTGAATCCCATTGCAAACTCATCTATTGTGTTCTGTTGGCTAACTCTTTCAGTACCTAATAAACTTTTCCTATGTTTCTCCCTCACAGATGCTTTCAGTGTTTCAGATTTTTTTTTTCCCCAGATACAATAATTTTCCTCTCTCTTTTATCAGGGTAGAGAAGAGTGGTTATGGAGGCTTGCAGTGAGACAAGGCAGACTTGAGGGCAATTACCTGTGTAATTGCCTGGAGCAAGACCCAGTCAGCCCAACTAACTCCTCATTCATGCTGGAAGTCTAACACAGCTGAATGCAATACTTTCCTCAGACACAGCTGATGAAAGAAACTATCACACTATCACACTTTAGACACATTAGTCTCATGTACCACTTTGGTTAGAAGTGTTGGACCTTGATTTGTCCACAACCTAAGAAAAAAGGGGGGAAATCAGAGAGACTTAATGACCCTCTTTCCCTCCCTGTCCCCTTTTCTTACTAAGGATTGGCTGTGAATATTTTTGGTATTTACCTTCAGGTGACTAAGTTGCATCTTAAGTAGACCACATCAAACTGAAATATTGAGACAATCAATGGTGTTGCAGGATAGAAACCAAGTATTAACTGCCTTAGTTTACAGGAACATAATCCCAGTAATATGCTGTTATATGTTTGTTCATCAAACCAAGGGGGGAGTGTGTGTGTTAACTGATTAAGTGCTGATCCCCATTTAAGTGTCTACCTAAATGTACCATAAGTGTATTTGATTAGATTGCTGACAGTTTTGATGGTCCAGACAACTCCCCTAATGAAGGCTATGCCTACCAAATGGGTCAAGACCCCATCAGCTCTAGACCCTGGAATCAATCCCTTCCTACCTTTGTTTTTAGCAACAGTCTCATGGTGATTCCCATCTTAATAACTCAGAAGTTCTAATGACCACAATACAGGGGTAAGTACAGAGTTATGTATAAGGCAAGAAATTAGCTCTATATTTTCTCTAATTCAGGTGTAGTTGATGTATGTGACTACCACAACATTTTTATTAAGTTTTTGCTTAAAAGGCCTTAGAAGAGAGATGTAAGAGGAGAGCTAGGTCATACAACTGGTGAGTGTGTTTTTGTCCTTATAAGCATTCTTTGAAAGTGGCAGAGAAAAGGATTTGAGGCTCTTGATTACTAAAACAAACAAAAATATTAAGGAATATTAAGGAAGGGTGCTTTAGGCATGTGTCTGCACCGGGCTTGTGTGACAAGGCTTTGGTAGTAGGAGTGAGGCTACAGAGGTGGCTTCTGTGAGAAGCTGCCAGCTTCCCCAATGTCCAGTGGAACCAATGCCAGGCAACTCAAAGATGGACCTACCACTGGCCAATCAACAATGGTAGTAGTGCCTCTAGGATAACAAAAGTAAGATGGGGGGAAAAGACCCAAAATGGTAAATTGCAGCCACAGAGAAGAGGGAGGTAAGAGCAAGAAACAGCTCTGCAGACACCAAGGTCAATGCAGAAGGAGGGGGAGGAGGTGCTGCAGGTACCAGAACTGAGATTGCCCTGCAGTCTATGGTAAAGACCACGGTGCGGCAACCATGCCCCTGCAGCCCATGGATATCCAAGGTGTAGCAGGGAGCCACCTGCAGCCTGTAGATGACTCCACACTGGAGCAGGGGAATAGCCAAAGGAGGCTGTAACCCTATGGGAAGGCCATGTTGGAGCAGGCTCCTGGCAGGCCCAGTGCACTCATGGAGAGAGGAGCCTCTGCTGGAGCAGGTTTACTACCAGAACTTATGACCCCACAGAGGACTCACACTGGAGCCATCTGTTCCTGAAATACTGCACCCCATGGAGCAGACCCACACTGGAGCAGTTGTGAAGAACTGCAGCCCGTGGGAAGGACTCACTTCGGAGAAGTTCATGGAGGCTGTCTGCTGTGGGAGGGAGTGTGAGGAGTCCTTCCCCTGAGGAGGGAGGAGTGACAGAGACAGGCTGTGAGGAACTGATCACAGCCCCCATTCCCTGTGTCCCTGCACCACTGGCAGAGAGACTTGAGAATAAAGCCTGGAATGAAGGGAGGGGTGGGGGGAAGTTGGTTTTAAGATTTGCTTTTCTTTCTGATTTTCCTACTGATTTTCCCAAGTCAAGTCTCTTTTTCTCATGATGGTGACTGCTCCAGGTGAGTTATCTGTCCCTGTCCTTATCTCAGCCCACAAGCATTTTATTCTGTTTTCTCTCCTCTGTCCATCTGGGAAGGGGAGTTACAGAGTGGCACCTGGTGTCCAGCCAGGCCAACCCACCATGGTACCCTGGGAGTATTAGAGGGATTCTTTGTCAGGAAACTGTATTTCTTTATAGGTTTCCCACTATTGCTATCTCTCTGATAACATCATCATAATAACATCTACTTCACTGAAGCTCCCATCCATAGTTTTCAACAGAAATAGGATTCAGGAAGGCAAATTTAAGAAATTAATCTACACTCTTGGCTGCAGATACACAGACTGGAACACCATCCCACTTCAGGAGCCTGCATTAAAATGTGCTGGCAGTAGGACAAGAAAGCAAATGTTCACATCAGTGCAGGTAAAAATTTAACAGTTTGGAATGAAAAATACAACAGAAAGAGCAATATTTTCAATACTATGCTGCTCTAAAAGCAAAGAGGAAGGTGGAATTCTAGTGCATTACTGAGGGAGCATGTAGACCCAGCTTTCCTATAACACAGACTACACTAATCACCAACGTCCAGCTCCTAGCAAGCAATTCATCTCTCACACAATCTAGCTTTTAAATGGAAGGTGTCTGCTCCTTCTAAAGTTATTGGATTGTATTCTGACAATAAAGTTAAATTACACAAGGAGTATCTAGAATACTTCCACACAAAAATCAATGTGCATTATTTTATATTTTGCTTTCTCCCTCATAACTTGCATAATCACACACTGGTCTATGAAAGTTTGTGTTCAGTAAGAACTCAATTTCAAAAATCTACTGCTGCCTCAAGGAAAATACTGAAATATATTCTAAGACAGAAATAGTTCTATTTATCAATCATTTTTCTTCCTCACCTCTTTGCTATTTAGAATATTTGCATGAAAATGGGATATTTATTTCCCAAGAGTTCATCAGCTGCTCCTGATATGATATAATTTCCATGGATACCAATTGTATGTGATGTTGCAAGCATATGACAAAAGGATATGGAATAACGAAGAGGAAAAAATCAATTGCTTTATTCTTTGATTATGCTTTTGAGTAACTCCATAAGCAAAACCTAAAACTTTATCTAATCAACTCATCACCCACACAAATAACCCACTCAGTCCTTCTTCCTTCCAAGCCCTCTTGGCAAAAGTAACCTCACATATTTAAATGTGTTCACTTTCAAATATTATCTGCTACACAATGAGAACAAAGCTCAGGAATTTAGAAGGTGACAGAAGAAAAAAAAATTTGCATTTTCTAAGCTAAATTTTACAACTTGCTAATTCAGGAATTTAAATGTTAGATTTCTCCATTAAGAAGCCTTGGTAAGGTATTACTTTCAGTAAAATGACTAGTAACAAAGAATTATTGTTACAATAAAAACCTATCAGAAATAAAAAAAGGAAACAGCAAGTTTCAAAATGTATTTGTTTCATCACTAGGTACAGCTATTTAATGCAATGTGCCAGAACAACTACAGAAGATTGAGTTTCTTCACTGCCTGATGAGGATTTTGATACCTGGGTCTTTTAAGAGATCATTTGAAGACTATGTTATTTTTCGTTTAAAGCTGTTTCTTAGAGCAGGTTTTGGATGAACAAGTTTTCTCATTTTGTAACTATATAAAAATATTTTTCAGTTAAGCTTGATCAGACTATGACCCTGGGATTTCAATTTAGCTCAGAAAAGAAATGTCCAGAAGCAAATGGCAGAGTAGGCAGAGGGAACTGTAGTCTCCATTTATCCAAGGAACTCTGATGTTACTTACAGGCAAGACCTTGCAGTATTTTGATGTAGTGGTACTGTGCGTGACCCATACAGATGCAGGAAGAAAGTCATAACTATAAAGCCTTCACCATTTTCTATGATCCCTCTTTCCAATATCTCCAAGGAAAGGAGACATTCACAGGGAAGGAAACACAAACACAATGAGATCAAGAAACTTGGCCAGAGTCAAAGGCGGGATTGGAAGCAGAGAGGGGTCCCACCAGAGAACACTAACCACAGAGGCACAGTCCACAAGGGTGGTCAGAGCATGGCAGCCAGGAGCACCAGGAATGTCTTGGTGTGTTTTTCCAAGCCTTAATAACATCTCACCCAGCATCTCTCAAGTCACTTCTTAGTTACACTTTGCAAACAGAATCAAACTTCTCTGTCAGCAGCTAAATGTCTCCTTCCCCTCAGAGTCCCCACTAATTTTGGTTTGGTTTATCCCAGGCTCAGGCAGCATGCTGAGGGCAACCACAACAAGCCTCCCTGTCGCTTGCAGGCTCCTGCCCAGCAAGCCCGTGCAGTAGCTGAGAAGACAATGATGCACTAGCAGAGGGAGAGCTTTCTCCCCTCTGCCACAAAAGGTTCACTGCAAATACCAGGCTGGGGCAGCACAGGGCAGCTGCTGCTCAGCCCCGGGGGCAGGCATTGTCCTGCAATAGGACAACACATGTTCTTCACAGAAACTGAAAGTCAAAGTATCCATGCCCTGCAACACAGTAGGGACAAGGCTCCAAGTATGCAATTTCTGTTCACTCTGCTTCCAGTGGTCTTAACATTATCTCTGGGTTAGAGATAAACTTTTTTTTTTTAAACTTTGCTTATCTGTCAAGTCTCATTGCCTGACATCAAGGAGATCAATCTGCCTTCCTTAAACAGAACTCCTGGCTCTTTTGAGAGGCTTTGCTTTTTAGATGTTGGCCTCCTAAGTTCCTCTCCACAGCCTGTCTCCCCTGCTGCATCCTTCAACAGATATTTTCAAATCAGAACAGACAACCCATGTAGGCTGACATGCTTTTTGCAGTGCTCGCTGCTCACATCTGAATGTTACTGCCCAATCTGCAGGCATTCCTGGGCAGCACAGCAGAGGAGAGCAGGGACCAGAGGTGTCTGCTACATGTGTATAGGCATGCATGCTGGAAAGGACTCTTTCTCTAAGCAGTAAAAGCAACATGGGTGCGGAAATTACTAAGTATTACTGCCAGAGAGTTTTAAGTACCAGGACAAGAAGGAATTTTAAATACCAGGACCAGAAGTTGTCTGTGGGGTAAAAACAAACAAACAAACAGAACAAAACACAAAAAAAGCCCCAAAAGCCCAGAAACAAAACACCAAGAATAGACAGAAAAAAGCCCCACAGATGTTATCAGAATCTGCCCTCTCTCTCTTTTGGAGATTTTTATTTAGAAAGAAAACACATTTGGGTGTGTGAATGCATGACCTGCTCTCCCTTGAATGCTAAATTTTCAGAAACATCATTCATCTTACTCAATATTCCTCCTCTGCCTGAGGTGAAGTCAGTCAGCTCTGCATGCCTGATACTGGTAGTTTTGCCTTAACCTTAAAAAGCGACTGAAATAAAACAAAAGTGAAGCTCCAATTCCACACAGGTATTTTGACTTTATGGGGAGTTACCCATTAGAGAAAACTGTGACCTGAAACAGCTCTCCTTTGCTCTTCCCCAGTCCATTCCCAACCCCACTGGGTATATGTGAAAGAATACCTTAGTTTCTACAGTCTAAGCTAAAAGTGCATTTAAAATCAATCCAGGTAATGTGTAGCCCCACTTGAGGGCAGAATCTCAAATTGGAATATTTATTACTGAGCTGTAAAGCTCTGTTTTCTCAGACTTTGTCAGAAAGGAGATATTTGAATGCCAATAGGGACATCAGGCTCCATCTCTTTATAGACCTTGGGTCAGGAAGGGTTGTAAGTACATCATCAGCTTTAGCCCTGCTGACTTAAAGGATAGTTAAGCACATATTTTTTCTGTCATGAACAGGAAATGTGTAGTACTGTATTCAACTTAGCTGCAAGGGGAATATGCAAACTCACTTAGACAAGCTACCTAGCTCACAGCAAAGTGTAGGTGCCGCTTTTCTTACACTCTAAGCTATGATCAACAGAAAAGGAACTGGCCAGAAGTGAACAATGGGATCAGCCTATTCAGATTTTTGTTCAACCCAAATGTATGAAAGTACCATTTTATTACACCACACAGCAAGAGCCATGCCAGACATTCTTCCTGGTGGAAAAGGACCTAGAGATACTGGATGACGTCTGGCTGAACATGAGCCAGCTGTGTGCACAGGGGGCCAACGTGGCCAGTGGCATCCTGGCTTGTCTCAGAAATGGCATGGCAAGCAGGACACCAGGGCAGTGATTGTCCCTCTGTGCTTGGCACTGGTGAGGCTGCATCTCAAGTTCTGTCTCCAGTTTTGGGCCCCTCACTGCTAGAAACAGATTGAGGTGCTGGAGTGTGTCCAGAGGACAGTGAAGCTGGTGAAGGAGCTCAAGTTTCATGAGAAGTGGCTGAGGGATCTGAGGGTTTTTAGTGTAGAGAAAAGGAGGCTCAGGGGAGAACTTCTGGCTCTTTACAACTACCTGAAAGGAGACTGTAGCCAGGTACTGTTTTGTCTCTTCTCCCAGGTCATAGGAGACAAGAGGAAATGGCCTCAAGCTCTTCCAGGAAAGCTACATATTAGGAGAAAAAATTACAGAAAGGGTTGTAAAACATTGGAATAGGCTGCCCATGGAAGTGTTGGAGTCACCATCCCTAGAAGTGTTCAAAAAATGTGTGGATATGGCACTTGAGTTCATGGTTTAATGGTGAACATAGTGGTGGTTGTTCTAGGCTGATGGTTGGACTTCATCATCTTAAAGACCTTTTCCAACCTTAAGGATTCTATGGTTCTATGGTCAGCAACCTCTCTCTAGGCTTATCAGCCCTAGGGAGCGTGGGATCCCCTAGGCCCAAGCTCAGGCAGATGTATCCTGCTGGGGAGTGACCAGACTCACTCATGCTCATACAGGAGCATTTCCCACAGGAAGATGAGGCAGCATGAACGATGAGGGGAAGAGCAGTAGGGACATCCTCTTTCCAGAGCTGCAGAGCTGTTCTACCCGAACCATAGTGTTGCCCTAGAAGAGAAGTGTCTCTCAGATGCAAGTGCTCACCATGTCCCACTCTTCTCCATACAATGTGACCCAGCTGAAGCAGCTGCAGTGCTGCAAGATCCCATATTTCAGGGAAGGGAAATGGAAGGAACAGAGACCTACAGCCCTGCTGGGCAGATAATGACTCATGCTGATGCCACTTCTGTCACAATTCCCTCTTGCTCACATCTCTGTAGAAATCCCTGAAGGGAAAGAGGCTCTGGAAGAGATGATGGGGTCTGCAGGAAGAGACAATGAGAGAAATGTAAGAGGGCAGGGAAGGGAGGAGGAGGCTGTAGTCAAAGCATACACCTGGAAGCCATCAGGGGCCACTGCACTGTGAAATCTACTGGTCAGTTTTATTTTCAGGGTAGAGATGTGGTTCTCAGGGGGATACAGTCACCCTCCTTTGCAGTCCCTGAAGGCACTGTCTGTGGGACTCCCTGGAACAGAGGCTGTAGTCCAGCTGCATCCAGCCTACACAGGAATTTCAGCGTACTCCCACAGACCACACACGTGCTCCTCAGTGATCTCCTGGTGACCAGGCACACTAGAAACACTTACCAAGCCTGTCCGATCCAGAAGAAAATAACTCCAAGTTAGCACAAAATAAACAGGGATTTTTGGTATACATATTCCCATTGAAAACTCCACTTTGAAAACTCCTTCACTTGAGAACATGGTGGTCTGACATACTCAAACTCTCCACCCTCCTCGTTACTCTATTTTTCATCAAATCACAGGGAGGTTCTTTCCCCCTACCCTGTTTTCAGACAAGCTTCCATTGGCCTTGCAGAGCCTGACAGGTAACAGACCTCTTATGCAACCACACACTTCCTTTCACCCCCAGACTTCATCCCATCCCAAATTTATTTGGCTGTCTAGGATTTCTAGTCTCCCTATCCTTCCCCTCAAGGCAAGTCGCCAAGAACAGACCAACACTCTTTTAGTGTTTCCACACCTAATTAGCTCCTGGTTTTTCTCCTCTGGATGCTAGATAAGCAATGTTACAGTAACAAGTAGATTCACATAGACTAAGGCATGCATGATATAGCTGTTTGTTACAGTGTGATGTCTCCAGTTGTCAAAGAAACATTTATTCTCCATGAGATAAAAAAAAAACAAACAAAAAAACCCAAACACCAAACCAAACACACCCCCCTCCCATATCCAGTATAATTAAGTACAGTTCAGTCACCCTTGAAAAAAGAGAATACGTGAAAAGCAAATCGTGGCATCTGAATGCGAAGCTCTTAAGCAAAACTTGTCAGTGCTTCAAGAAATAAATATGAAAACCGTACCACAAAACACTAGATGCATTATTAGTAGTATCTTTAATAACAGGAAAAATATTAAAGTGCCATATTGTTTACAACACAAAATTAAAATTTTAATTTTAATCAGGCCTGTTTACCCAGCAACATTCTGATTAGCAGTCAGAGTTGATTGAACAGTGGAGGAAAGAAAACCCTCTCACAACAAGATATGCCACATAAAAGACTTCTGCACGAGTCAACAAGCAGCAACAGCAGCGTTACACAGCCAACTAAAGCATGTACCCAGGTCTCTGGCAAACCAAGACACAACTTATGCCTCTGAAGCAGTGATTTGAATATAATTCGTTTCCTCTCCTTTGGTGCAGGGAGCCTTCCTGAATATTTGCATGGAGGAATTGAAGTACGCATTAGCTTGAAACAATGAAGGAGTAGGGAGGTACAGAACTGGGTAAGAAATCCCAGGAAACCGTAGGCAATTGCTTCTTTATTATGCATATTTTGCTGCTGGAGCACATTATGCTCATTCTGCTCAGGGCAGGGGTTTTCAAGAGCACAGTAAATAATGTCAGCAACTAAAAATCCAGCACATCGAGCTTGATTTCCTTTCATTTGCCTCATATTTAGCAGGGGGAGTGCCCTGGCAGAGGCAAGATTTTCCAGCACAAATCTTGAAGCATACAAGACAGAAGTACCAGTTTCCCATTCCAACCCTTACTCCTTAATTCCTCCTAAAAATGAAAGAAACAAACAAAACACACACACAAAAAAAAAAAAAACAAAAAAACAAAACAAAAAACAAAAAAAACAAACAAACAAAAAAAAACCCCCAAACAGATAGAAGCACAAAAGAATTGATGGTAATTCGTGTACCCTATCATACACATCTCCGTTTTAAGTGTTGCCCATCTGCAACAGTTCAGAGAGGGATGGTGCCTTTCTCATTTTTTTTATTCGGAGTGACAGGCAGCAGCCCTCCTGCCACAATTATCTGGTGGTGCCTTCCAGGCATGGAGCTGCCCAAGGCACCTTCCTCCTGGGATACTGCCTCAGCAGGGGAGGGGTTCAAAGCTCAGCTGCATCAGTGTCTTTGAAGCGTTCAGACGACATAAATCCACTGCTCCTGAAGACGAGCAGTGTTAGGAAGCAAGCTGCTGCGATTAAGCTCTTACTCAAAAAAAAAAAAAAAAGTCAACTGCTGCACTCTTCCACAGCTTGATTAACCACATGCTTCACTGAAGCTTTCACTGCTGTTTAACTGAGCTGTAAATGCCAGGAATGCAGTGGGCTTTTTGAGTGAGACAGACAGTTCATGATTTTTTTTTTCATTTTTTTCCCTCCTTCGCCCCTCCCTCCCATTTCCTTCTAACGAAAGAAAGTAAACAGGTGCATTAAGTGTAAAAGGAAGGGAACATGGATTTAGAAGTTTCATAGACAGTCAGCTCTTTTCAGTGCTTTTGCACTGTACCTTTCAGTAGTTCCCAAGGCTAAGACTGCGACGTAGATGCAGACTAAGCACTTGAAACAAGTTTTACCCTTCTGTTCTCAAATCAGAGAGTTTTACATTAGATAAACCTGGATTTTAAAGGGAATGGAGATAAATCTGCTAAAAGAAGCTGTAGTGGTGCAAACCCTTTGAGTCATCACCACTGAAGAGAGGAAGAGTTGGTACATCACACTATGAGCTGTTATATAAATCTTTTTCTTACCTGCAACTGAGAAGAATCAGTTGCAAAAAGATGGCCTTTCAGCTGTGGTCACTACTGTACTTCATTCTTAAGTGCTCCCACTTGCAGCAGCCACCCAACCCAACCCTGCTGGATTATTAGAGCACTGCTGCCTACTCCTTTATGAGTCTCATGCTGCTCCACAGCTGTTTCCTGGCTCCCTAAAGCCCACCTTCTCCCCACAGCCCCAGCTGCAGCTCATAAACTTATCCCAGGCACCAGGTGAGAATTAGCCCCAGCCCTCTGCAATTGCTGCTTCAGGGCATCGGGTGAGGCCTCTGTGCTTGTCCCACCTCACTCACTTGCATAAAGTCTCCTATCACCCGTCTTCAGAGAGAAAAGCCAAGGGTGGCAAGCGAGAATTTTCATGATTTTGCTTCTTGTCAATGGCTTAAAATTCCTGCAAGAGTCATTTTGTTAGCTGATGAACTACTGCAGCTTCTGCAGTAATGTACACGGAGCTTTCAGGCTGAGCTATTGCCAGTGTTATCACAAGCTATTTGAGAAATCAGAACAACGGCACTGGTCACAGCACACTTTTTGTATTGTTTGTGAAAATATCCCTAATACACAAAGAAATAAAATTCCATCAGTGATCAGCTTCAAAGATGCAGGTTATGCTTTTACTCAGTATGCCAGCTTGTGAAACCACCCTTTATTAAATGAAATTTATGTAAATAAGACTGCCAGTTCCTTGGGTTTTCTGACAAGAAAGGGTCTAATATTTGTAAGGAAAATCTAGATGGTGGCAGGATTTAGATTTAACTGTTAAGACAGCATTATATTGAACTGATTAGGATCTTGGCATTTTATTGAATGTGACTTCTAGTTAATGGTACCAAAGTGCTCCCCAGTCTCTTCTCAGGTTGCTGCACCAGGTTTTTCAAGCAATCCCTACTGAGGCCTGAGCCTGCAGTCAGCTCCCCGTCCCCGGCAGACTGGGGCGTGGTTACCGTGGGAGCGGTGCTGGCAGCCCCAGAAGGAGCTGTGCAGTTCCATGTGGGTGAATCCTCAGCATCAAAGGGCCAAAGGTTCAAAGTACAGCTGGAGTAGTGGCTGGAGGAAGCTGAGGAAAACTTGATGAAGTCCTGCAGCAGGAACAGAACAACTCCCAGCTGGCTGAGTGCCAATTGATGGAAGGCAGCTTGAAAGAACAGGATCCACCTGGATCCCTGCATCCATTACACGGAGCTTGTTGCAGTGCCTGTATCACAGAGGAGTCAGTGAGCATCAAGAATTGGAATGGCTGACCAAGAAGGCTGCAGGATCTCTGTCCTTGTAGACACTCCCCTGGTCAAGGCCTGAGCAACTGGATCTAACCTGCAAGTCAATGGTGCTTTGAACAAGAGGTAAGAATAAATACCCTCTAGAAATCCTTCCACTCCAAATGGTTCTATTCATCTCAAACTTGAGCTTCAGCAGTGGAAATACAGTTTATTATATATAATTCGCTGTTTTCTCTGTTTCCTCTATTAAGTGCTCTTTATTTGGAAGTCAAAGTCATTTCCTGAACCATTAAAACAAAACCAAAAAAGTGTACTGAGAACTGTACAGAGTTTTGGACATCCACAAAGTAAAGATCAAAACTCCTTTAAGATTTTCTCTAAAGCAGTACACTCAAACTAAGCACACAGTGTCTCAAGAGTTGTACGTGTGCTTTTCCCCTTTCCATAAAGTTACCCTGGAAATTAAGAGTCCACTTACTGGCCTGAGTCAACGGACTATTACTCTGCTATCTTGTACATGTGCCTCTATCAGCTCCAAACCTGACCAGGAGAACTGTAAAATTTCCTTTTCGCCAGTACTGTTTTTTTGTTACACAACAAGGGAAGCCCTGGGGGGAAAAAACATTTATAAAAGAAAAAGTACTTTCCTAAAAACATCTGGACATTGGTTCAAAAAACTTTCAAGTTTTAACGCACACCATATATATTCACAGTATCCAAGGCCTAACATGAAACACTTAATGTATACATATACAATGCATATACATTTTAAATCTGAACTTAGATTAGCAATTATATATGAAGTTAATAGCAATTTTGCTGCAAAACCCAAAAGTTCTGCTTCTCTCCCCTCTGTCCTATTGTCAAAATACTTCTACTGACTAATTCAGACCAAAGAAAAAGATGTGCATAAACTGGCTTTTGAAGTGACATTTTATTAAAGTAATTTTTCAGGTTTCATGCTTCCCCCCTGTATATGTGCAAATTTCTTTTTCTGGCACTAAGCCACAGACCAATTTTGACATGGAAAACATCTGTAAGAAAAAGAAACTCAGAAATTATCTTACAAATGAACACATAATACATTACAATGATCCCTTTAGTAGTCAAATGGTTCATGAACATTATACTTTATGTAATATCCCAAATGCACAAAATATGCTTTCCATATGACTGCAAAAACAGCAGCGCTCTGGAGCCAAGTGCATGACTTAATATTATAATAATGAGTCTACTTCAGTGTAGTGGATTTTAATAAGACTTTAATAATACTGGTATGAAGCCAAATTACATAATGTCCCAAAATATGAAACAAAGCTTTTGTAGAGAAAATAAAAGCTCATTGAAGTATAACCACATTTAAAAAAATAAACAAACAAAAACCCAACAAAACAAACAACCACCAATGTTATCTAAACAAAGCCATTAGGCATATTTAATTTTTAAAAAATCAAATTAGAGAAAAGAAACTCAAATCTATTCCCAGATCTCAAGATAAAATTAAAAAGGGTATTATTTTAGGCAACATTTATGGAAATGGAGGTACTATGTCAGCACTGGGAAACAAGCTAACACCGTAATTATATCTTTTGGCACAGGTATGAATATGGGCTGCATATCTCCAATTTCTCTCAAAGGACAAAAAATCATTCTGTTACCTTACAGGTGGAGCTAAGGACTGAGCTAAGCTGGATTATCTAGGAACAGCTTAGACCAATAAAATTATTTCATTTTACATATGAAAACAAACTCAGTGTCAAAGTCCCAGAGGTAAAGCACAAAATTATTTATTCCCTCAAGCCCCTCCAATTCTAGAGTCTTGGGGAAAGCAAGGATTTTAAAGTACCAGTAAAACTCACTTAGGCATGGACAATTCCCAGAACAGTTCTTCTCTCAACCCTCCTCAAGAATGGCAATGTCAGATTGCAACTTAAAGAAAATTCAGCATTTCATTTGTTGGGTAACAAGCAGAATGCCACACATTCCTAAAGCTGCAAAACCTTTTAAATATTAGTGTTATGCTAGTTGGAAGATTAGAATTCACATGGATAACGTTTTTGTTCTTTATTAGGATCAACTCTTACGATCCACACATCCAACAGAGAGATCAACATATATTAGCATATTCCACAGTGCTACTGGTTACAAGTACCACTGTTAAACTGAGGCTAAATCTATGCTGACAGCCCATCAGAGCATGTGGTGATGAACACAGGAAGAATCAGAACAGTTTTCTTCACTTATTTTGTTTCATCTACGTGTCTCCACTTTTTAAGCAATTTTGATAAACGCATGAAAAATTTTTAAGTAGATTTAGATTCCACATGACAAGATGAAGTGAGCGGGCCATTTTATGACTTGGATTTCTTATAAGTCTACTTTAGCTACAGAAACCAGTAGAAAGTTGCAAGTAACTTCAAGATGAAAGGCATTAGCAGCTTTTTAGAAAAGGATAATCACACTCTTCTAAAGACCTAATGAGACATAATTCACAGAAGCTTTTGACTTGGTCTGCTGTTAATTGAATCAAAGTCGATGATGATCTTGTTACACTTTGGCTTGAATTCCCTAAAAAAAAGAGAAGAATACAGATATTTTAGTTAGTAAGTAGTTAAAACATTTTGCTTGCTTTAGTTCCAGCTAAATTTTTGAAGGAATAAAAAAAAAATCCCAAAAAACACATCCTTGGATTCTCGTAGTTTTCTTCTCTATGGGAGCCAATTATACTGCACCACACTGAGAGAAACCTGGACAAGAAAGACTAAGACAAAAAGACACACGGGGTGGGTTACCCTGTACATTCTTCAGCTATTGGAATTTATAAATTACCCAGGAGTCAAAAGACTTTTAACAACTTAGCTGCAGGTGGCGGCATCATGTTACCAGGTTCTGCAATTTTTGTTCACATCTATTAATATTTCAAACATTTAAAATATACATTTAAAGATCTAGGAAAAGATATAGGTATACAGAAAAAAATATTTAAATCTTCTGTATGTATATTTAAAAAGATATTTGGAATACATTTTGATAATATTGATATTTTGATCAATTTTTTCCTGCCAAGTTTTTGAAAAACACTTTCAAGCTTTGTGTCAGTGTAATAAAATATTTTTTGTGTAAGGGGAATAGATCACATTATGCCATACTGGGTTAAACCCAAACTAGTTAAAGGGAATAATTTAAAAATTGTATCTTTAGAACTCCAAAATTAATACTGCCACAAAATGTTTCCTTTTATTATCATTACAGCATCTGCTACAGCAATTAGCAAGGAAGGTATACAGGGACTGAGCATATATTTTCCAGTCTACCAGTAAACAAAAGATTATGCAAATAGTGTGGATTTAGTGCCTAATTAAGCTCTGCAGTTGAGTTCAAGAGATTCATTAAGTACCACCTACATCCTCAGCAATCGATACAAGGATGAGTAACAGTCAAGCAGGAAAGCACATGCTGCTGACCACAGAAACTCTGAATGCTTTGTTCCCAACAGCTATCTGAAATGCAAGAAACATTTCTCACCCTGGAGAAGTTACAAGATTTGACTTGCAAGAGAATGATTTATGCTCCTTAGTCAAACAGTCTTAGTAGACAGGAAATACACTGAAGGACTAAAACTGAATTTCAAGTACTGCTGTATTTTTCCATGGATGTTTCTCAACCCAGTAGGTATCTTTCATCCTAAAATTTTATTTGTCAGAATTGTTATGTTTGCAAAATTTTTAAGTCTCTATATTAAACCTGTAAAACCTTTTAGAGTTCCAAAGCCTCTCTGACTACATAATTAGCCTCAGCATGTTCCTCCTATCAAACTCCCTGTTGAAGAGACTGTCTTTAGGTATCTCTGTAAATGTCTTTAAAAATCCCACCTTTGAAACATCTTTCAGATTATCATTACTTTAAGGCAAATATTCCAGGTTTTATCCTTTTCTCACCTAAAAGGTGATCAAAGAAGATGAGCAGCTAAAAGTACCAAGAATTAATTATAGGCAGCTTGTTTGAGACCTTTTCAAATTGCAACAAAAAGATACTGAAGTTTCAATAAGGATGGAGTAATCCACAAAAACCAACAGCAACAAAAAATCGGTTGTTTCAGTCCAACTCATATGATCACAGGATAATTCAGGTTGCAAGGGACTTCAGGAGATCATCCAGCCCTACCTCCTGCTCAAGCAGGGTCAAGGAAGACTCTCCCAAGTACAATGTAACAAATAACCACCCCATTGGCAATTTCACTGCATTCCAAGAACAAAATGAGTCATGGACTGTTTTCTCATACAAACGTTTCAAAGCTGAACTTTAACCATACACAAAACAAAATAATGGTGCAACAGTCTGTCAGCCCAGTCCTTCTACAGATCCAACCATCTACAAGCACTACAGAGGAATAAAATGCTACATGACTGAAAGAAATAAAAATTTTGCCCTAAAGTTGGTCTTTTTCACACCCCCTTTTTCTTCCATTCCAGAGTAAAAATAAAGCTAATTCTCTCACCTATATATAATACCTGCCAAATCAAACATCCGCCGTGCAGCTGTCATTTCTGCAGTGTCATGATATTTGTCAGACATGAAAATAACTTCCTTTATGCCTAAAAAAAGTCACATAGAAAAAATATTAACATTCCACTGAAAAAAAATAGTAATGACTGGTGCACAAAAGCAGAAGAGACAGCATTCATCCACATGCTCTACAACTCCTTGGTACACTTCTACTCACAAATGGATGCTGTGTAAAATTGCTGAATGATCTTTGCCTAAATCGCTTAGGCAGAGGAGAAATATAAAGCCTTCAAAAGAGAATTCATAAGTGTTTTGCAGCTGATCAACATCTTCCTGTATTTGCCAGATAGCATGAATATCAATAATACATTACAATTTAGTGCTGACCTAAGTGCATAAGGAAAAGGATGAGTGACTTCATTGAGAACAAGCAGCCAATCTACCTTGAAGACCATTTGATTTTGATTCTGTAAGTAAGAGAATTGTATGAAGCACAAATGCAGAATACCATCATCTTTCCCTCTTCACCCCTCTTGACTTCAAACCATACTGAACCAAAATAAAGAAGTGTACTGTTTGCTGCTTTCTTCCTATATGCCTGTGGCCATTAGCAGTGAGAGACACTCCTCAGAACAGCAATCCATGCTGGGCCAGCATGACTTCACTCAGTGAGCAAAATACATGCTACTTTAAGCAGAGGTTTTTTTACAGAACTGAAGCCTGCTGCAGATACTGCCTAATCTCAAAAAAGGAGACACATTTAGGCCAGCACACTTGCTGCAGTGGCACAGATTTATAATAATTGTAATGAAAGACATAATTAAAGTAGGATCATAGAAATCTTATGACATTTATGAGCAAAGATATTTTAAAATCTTCAAATATCTTCCATGCATCACATTCAAATTAAAATTTCATGTATATACTCCCAACAGACCTTTTGTCATGCAGAAGTTTATTTCTTTCTGCCCTACTCTATTCAATGTGCCAGAGTACAGTAAAATTGACAGTAATTATATGCAATGCCTGTGTTGTTCTTTGGCAGCTCCTGGTCTAAGAAGTTACAAACCTAAATTAGAAGCACGTTTAAAATCACAGTAGATGCAATTAGCACCGGAAAATTTGGCACCACTCAGATGCAAAAAACCCCCACAAGCAGCATCTTATGAGGTTGACAGTGCAATTAATTTAGATCTAACATCAGCAATTTAACATCAAATACATATATTAGAAGATACCAATGAGCAGGCAGCACTGCAAACCTGAAAAAGCAACCTGGCACTACTGCTTACCTGCCTGGATGATGAGCTTTGCACATTCATTACATGGAAATAAGGCAACATACATGCTGCAGCCTTTCACATCAGCTGAGTTTTTGTTCATGATGGCATTCAATTCGGCATGGCACACTGATTAAACAAGGGAAGAAACAATTAATAATGGTGATAATTAAAATAAATCGGTCAAACTAAAATTAAAGGGTTACAATATAACCGCTTACATCTTTTCAAGGGGAAATAGCTTGCACAGCTTATCATAAAGGGCAAGAGAAAGAAATACAAGCAGAAATACCAAGATCAATGAAGGTCAATTGTTCTGACCAGGCTGTGATTAGTAATGATATCATTAAGTGCATTAGCACTGCCATTTGCTAACACCTATTGCAGGCAACAAAGCCGTAGGCTGTGGGCCAAGCCATTGCAAACACCCCGAGTGAAGCAATATCTCACAGCTTCACAACTCTCTGGAGTATCTAACTGCCAGCATAAAACAGCTCATTTATGTGTTTACATGCACAGATAGGAACGGTCTTATGTGGTAGGAGCGCTCTGTGCGCTCTTAAAGGCAGCAGAATAGCCAAGTAAAACCGAGCAGCTCTGTCCTCTGGGCCTCAGAACGGCTCAGCGCTGCTGCAGGATTCTCCACCCCCAGAATACACAACACACTCGGCCATAAAAACATCCAGCTTTAATATCAGAGTGACTTTACTGCTCATTAAAAGGTGCCAGACTCCACAAGCAGGAAAACCAAGTCATGTGTTTCTCCACGGATCTGAGATAGGCCAGGTAGCAATGGGCCATCCTGCCTTACTCCACCATAGCACAATAGCTCTTTCTGGACAGACAGTACCTTAGGGTTTCAGTGTTTGTAAGGTACACATGAGCAGATTATCTAATGTGTTACCAACACACCTGAGAAGAGAGCAGTTTCTGTGTCATCCACAACGAAGCTCTGAAAAACCATTAGGATCTCTGCGAGAACTTCCTGTTTACTCCTAGGTATAACAGCAAGTTGCATAATTTATATACCTGCCTACTGAGAAACTGCCTGCTGCCCTGACTTCTTAAACAGATGCTGAATTGTGGTCTGGGTTTGAGATCATTTAGAGACCCGCATGTGCAGACAACACTAAGAGGTTTTCCACTGCTTGTTCTGAAGAACAGAGGGTTTTTTTTTAAAGTTGTTTTCTTCTCCCTTGCACCCAAGGGAAAATTAAAACAGACCAAGTTTCCCAGCACAACTTCATAGTAAACTTGGTGGTATATGCTCACCTCTGTGTGAATGATCTCACCACACAAATAACAGTGCAGTACCTTTATCACGCAGGAATCATTGCTGAATGGAAATGTTTTCCACATGCATTAAATGTCTACATGGAATTTTCTATACAACAGCTAATGCACTACAAATTTACAGCCTGACTTACAGCACACAAACTTTTCCATGCAGACAAGTCACAAAGGACCAAACACTAACAAAAGAAAGCTCAGTATTGGCTTCTACCACGCCCATGTTATGCTGTCCACATACCTTCTCATAACCAGTAAAGCCAGAAACCAATATAAACAATAGGAAATTGATAAAGAAAAAACCCCAAAAAACAAACAACAGCCAAGAACCATCACAGTAAGGTTTCTTTCACTATTTTTACTGTTTGGATTCCAACTGTTATTGGGTCACACTGTATTTTAAATATATGCCATTAAATGTATGAGAGATGCAGTTATATGAACCTATCACTTAGAAAAACCAGATAATATGTGCAACTCCAAGTATATTACTAGGTTGTACCAATTTCATAAAGCCTTTACAATAATAGTCAGAGAATTATTTTTCTGGGGCTACAGAGGATTGAGTAAAAGAGTGACATAATTTCCACAACTGGAAGTAGGGGTTATGTCAACAGGACAGAAACATTACTTTTAAGTTTCTTTGAACAATATATTTATGTTCTAGGCAGCAGTTTAAAATTTGGAATGCCTCCAGAAAGAAGGCTGTTTTCAAAGGCTTTCAAAACTAAAAAAGAAACAAAATTAATTCCTTCAGTAAACATTTTTCCTTCACTAAAACTCAGAAATCTTCAGCCGTAAAACCAGACAAGTTTTATTATTAGTACTGCAACAAGTTTCCTTCCTGCACTAATGAGAGAAAAAGGTTCTTTTGGCAGACTTCTACAAACTTTCAACAACAAACCCCTTTCCAAGCAAAAACAAGGTCAGGCCAAGAATAACTTATAGAAGATAATCAGCTGGACCAAGGGGAAACCATAAATTTTGCCTCCCGACCATCTTCACACAATCTGAAGTTCAGGAAAGTTACAATGATCCCATGTGGACAGAAGACACAGAGACAGCAATAAGAACAGACTAATCATTCCAAGACAAAAAGTACTTAAGTCTACAACAAACCCAGCAAGTTTTCATTTCAAATAGAAAATAAGGTACATTTTTCATGCACTTTACCAAGTATTTCTTACTAAACTTATTGCAGAAACTAGTACAGGACTAGAACCTTGCAGTGATTCCAGAAGTCATCATTTTGCATCCAGTATTACTTTTTTTAGTCTACTGGGCTATTAAATACCAAACCATTTTGTCTCAGTTGCTGTGCTTTGAAAGTATATTCTGGGGAACTATCATGACACGTGTCTTTGTTATATACATCTCCCTAGACATCTGCTACTTATAAAGGGATAATATGCCAGATGGTTCTTAAGAAGGTGCTGGCATCAGGCAAGTATTTTTAGGCTTTGTCCCATCACTCTTAATTCCCTCTAACTCATACTAACCTCTCTCTGACAAATAGGCATTGACCAGGTGAGATAGGTCTGTTACCCCCAGATTTTTCTTACAGACCTGCCCAGCTTTTTTTCAGAGACACAAAACAAATCCAGAAGTCCAAAATCCCTCTTCTAATGACTAACTAGTTTACATTTGGGGTGTTATGAAGTTTTCTAAGCTGTTAAATGCTCCTGCTAATAGTTACAAATTGTCCCCCCTGAGATAGTAAGAAACTAACTTAACTTTTCACAGGTGCACAGTATTCAGAAATCTGAATACTGTATCTCTAAGCAGACTAGTAAAAATAATAATTTTTACAATACCCTATGAAGGGCTCCAGAGCTTTGGCTTTTTCAAAAAAAAAAAAAAAATCACATATAGCCAACATAATATCAAGTCCACAATACTGGTTTCCATTCTGTAAAAGTAGCTTGAAAAGTATTCTCAAAAGGCTTCATTAGCTGAAGAAATAACCATGCAACAAGAAGTTAAGTGTGTGCTCTGACATTCCCACCACCTGCTACTATGTTCATGAGAGGGTGAAAAAAAAAAAAAAGAAGAAAAGCCCATGAATGACTGCTTCATTACTGGTAGTATTAATTGCTAGTGTTTCTTCTCATTGCATGCTGGTTTGTGCTGCACAGCTGAGGTAGTACTCATCCTTAAGCTCACCTGTAAATAAGAGACCCCTGCTTACCCTATAAATGGTAATTTTTCAGGATTGAACACTTAACATGAGCATGTTCCCAGTGGGTTGCAGAGTCAGAAGTACTCTTCCCACATTCTAAACGTGTTCTGACTAGCAATTTTATAAGAACCACAAGACTAGTCAAAGTGTTTAATACTGTTTAAAGACTTACATGCTTGATGAAGAGCATGCTAGAGACCACCATAAGACCCTTAAAGACCCTTTAAAGAAGCAATCAGAGGAAGGGCTAGGGAGAATGACTTTTTAGTGCTATTAATTACTAATTGAGCCACACTAAGAATTTTGTTATACTTACTGGAACTCTGACTCTGAACACAGCAGGAATCACAGAAGGTATCAAAACATTAATTTAAGGAATGGAGTCTGGCTAGAGTGACAACCATTTGGGGCAGTGGTTGATGGATCTCGAATTAGTGGAATGACATCTATTTTTTTCAACCTTTTTGAAGGCATAGGGATGGTTGTTTCATTGCATTAAGGGCAGGCAGGACACTGATGCTGGGCTGGCATGGCCCTCAGCCCTTCCTGCTGTTCTCTCTCTCTCTCTCTGTGTGTTGGAGAAGAGCAGAAGAGCCCTGCTGTGTTCAGGGCACAGAGGCAAGGATAGCAGCAGATTTGTTGGGAGTCCTAGCCTCCATTTCAGACTGCAGTAAGAAAAATGGAACCTCAGCCTCACTGCTTTCTTCCATGAAAAACAAGAACCAAGAAGTGAAGGTGGGAACCACTCAACTTGCTGGGTCAGATCAGAGAAGCCCCTCTCAAAATCTGGCTAGCATTAGCTAACCTACCCTATTTCACAGTTTCTCCCATCCTGCTCTAAGTTGGTCCTACTCCTAGCAGAACACAGAGGTGTTTCTTAGCAGACAAGTAGAACAAGAGGAACTGTTGTTTCTAAATCTCCAAAATTTCTATGTATGACACCAGAATTGGACAAAAATCCATGCAGGACAAGAGTGAGTGGCTGTAAGTGGAGACCATCTCCTATAGATCCCCTTCCCAGCTGAAGCCTCATCTTTGCACTGCCAGTTGGAGAAAGTGATAAGGCACACTTCTTCAGAGTGCCTTATCAAATTTTGTGCTGTCAAAATAACAGCTTCTATAAAATTAACATTTGTCTGAGTATTGTTGAATGTTCATTTCTCTGAAAATTTGACAAAAAGCTCATAATCCTAACACAAGGAAATGCTGATAACAGTTTGTTTCATTTTACACAGCAGGTACTGTTCAATTAGAGCACACTTTTTGCCACAGCACATATTTTATCATATTTGAACCTGTATAAATATTTGTAAGCATACTTACTCAATATTTTCTGTATTGCTCAGGGGTTTCTAAATTTGCCAGTCATTTTAATTTAAAACCCTTAATTAGAGACTGGTTGTCAAATGGATGTTCTTATATTACAGTGGAGACAGAGGGCATAACAGGAGCACAGCAACTAGATTTAGTGGGAAGATTTGTGTTAATAGGAGAAAATGTAGTATTTTCAATGATTGGTGAGAGGAAACTAAGATCAACAAATCCTCAGATTCATCTAACAGAAACAGAGGGCACACTTTTGACTCTAAAAGACAGAATTTTGCCTAATTATTAAGAAGCTTCTGCACATAGTACTGAACACAATGCTTCAGGAAGAGCTTTTAATATCATCTTAGTAAATGTTGAATAATATCTTAGTAAAACTGGCCTTCCATTTCCCTCATGTGCACAGACACATCCCTGCTGCTGTCACTGACTGGCAACCTGGAGCCAGTTCCAACATAACAACAAAATCCTGATTTTGTGCTGCAAAAAATGTCACTCTGCAAAACACCGTGCTTTCTGATATAACAAGGCTATGCTGTTCAAATATACACCACAACTACAAGGAAGAGCCTCATAAGGAATGTATGGTATCAATATAGGGGATCCACATCACTATTCCTGTAATATCCAAATGCCTTGCAAATGTTTGCATCCTCTAAGGAAAGGTGAACACTAACTACCACATTTTGATGCCTTCTCCCAGTAGTAGCTCAGGGTTTCTTAATCAAGCACACCACTGCCCCTAACAGTGAGCTGAGCAGAACCCACTCTTGAGGGTGTGAGATGAGATACATAATGTATATTGCAGCAGACATAGGTAAGCAAGACAGTGGTGAATTTCAAACCAATGCGTTTCAAGATACAGCAAGATTCAAGAGTGACAGGACTTGTTTAACCTCATAACAGAAGTTCAAAAGGTAACTAATCAGTAAATGCACAGGAAAGAAGGAAGGGTTAAGCACAGTGAATAAGAAAAGCTAGAAGAACATTTCTGGCACACACAAGAACCTAAAAACTAACCACAGGTAAGTTTAGGGTGGAAATTGGAACATTTTTAGCCATGGAACAGTGAATCTGGTCAGAGCTCTAGGGTCAATGCATCCATCAGTTCTTCTGGAGCTCAATAAATTTGTTATAGGATCACCTAACACCGTTCTGCAAAGATTGCCTCTGGGTCCCATCCCCTACTATGTCTCTGCTGCTAAACACACACAGGGCAGGGGCTGACCCTTGGCCCTGAAGCCAACTGGCACAGAGTGGCTCGTGCTCATCTTAGGGCTCCCTCAGCAACACTCTGCCCTCGGCCCTGGGTTTCCTCAAGCTCCATGAGTCCCTTGACACCACACAGTTATTTTGTATGTCTCAGTTCAAAGTGCATAGAGAAGTGAGAAGACTTTTATGCAGCCCACCAGAGAGGGATTTTCAGAGCATGAAACATAGTATGTGTTGCATATCTGCCAGTATGGCCTGAGGGAAGGAGGAGGGTTAAACATACCATCTCAGCAGGCTTTGCATTGTAAGCCTATATGTGATGACTGTTTTCTTGCAGTCTTTTTTCTACCTTGCCCTCTGGAGCACCGCTGGAAGAGCAGTACTGAAGCTTTGTTCTGGAGACAGCTAGTCAGAGTGGTGCAAAACACAGGAAGTGTTTATGGCTGACCCACGAGAATACCCAAGAGCAGGTGGTCAGCATGCAGCTCCAACCCCAGACTTTTGCTGTAGCACTGCAGGTGCATGAAGTAGCTCCAGAAGACATCTTCCACTCACTCTGGTGGTACCTGCACAATTACCATCAGCTTCATCTAATAAGCTACACTGCAGTGATGAAAGTGCCATCATTCCCACGATTAGCTAATGAAGCACACAGTAAGACTGTACTGTCTCTGAACAAGCCAGTCAGGAAAAAGCAAGGAGAAAAAGTTCAATTTGCACAAATGCTGTGATGATTAGCAAAAGGAGAAAGGAAAAATGACAGTTTAATGGGATTTTAGCAGCAATGCTATGTGTCTCTGCATCTACCAGAATTTTTTTAAGCAGAAGATTTTTTTTATATATATATACTTGTCTGGTCTGTCAACTGTGCTATCAAGATTAATAAGAAATTGCTAGAGTTTAAATGATCTGTGAATTACAAAATAGGTTGTTTATTCATCACAGCATACACTTTGTGTTACAAAGCTGTGATTTTTTTTAATGAGGTGAAGACTAAGATAATGGGGGGGAAGGGCAGTAGTTAGACCAACTCCTGGAAATCAGCTCGGGACTCCAAGCTGTTACTAGTTAGCTCATTTTTTAAACATCACATACTCCACATCTTCTGCAGTCAGAGTTAACAAAGAAAAACATTCTCACATCACCTTGTACAAAGATCCCTCACAGTACTTTTAGATTAAACTTGGTCAGCTTAGATTTGAATGCCTGGAACATGCTCCAATGCCAGAGACCACCCACGCTGATTTTAGCTCAGAACTGAGACCTTAAAGCAGCATAAAGATTCAACCAAAATCAATATTCTGTTTTCAGTGCTTTTTATTTAATCAATGGGCTAACACTTGTTTCCTCGCCCTATAAATAAAGAGCAGTCATACTAAGTTGTACCATTATGGTCACAGCAGTATATGTAAAACCAGTGGTTCAGAGCAGACTTCAAATTTGGCAAGAGCAGACTTCAAATTTGGCCCTATATTGGGAATACACCTGTTACAGAAAATAATATGAAATGGTCTCAAGCTTAAGAATTACCATTAGAGATTTTATAATAAATTGGTGAAGTGAACAAGGATAAAGTACTGGGGTTTTAAGAAGTCAAAAATATCAAACTGATGAATTATGTGCTGAGCTACTGCAGATCATCTTTCACTTTGATGATATAGAAAACTAGAAAATGGTTTTTAGAAAAAGCTCTGAGTGAACTCAGGCTATGTCAAAACTCATGCAAGTTTAATTTCTTTATCACACAAATTGTTAAAGTTTCAAGTTACAAGTAAAAAAAACAGAATTAGCAGGCAGAGATAAGCACTAGTCATTGGAAAAGAGTCAGTATTTCTCTGCAGAAGGTGAACTCTGGTGCTTACTTTGCCCCACCCATGAAGGGAGAAAAATTACTCAAGGCTCTGGTTCTCTTTTTTGCTTCTTCACCCTGCCATTCCTGAGCTCAGGACAGGCTGAGATGCAGCACAGGATGAAGAAGCTCCTGTTTTTTCTGTGCCTGTGGCTTCTGCTGCATTGGTGTCACACGCAGAAGTGCAGCAGGAGCTGGAGCGGGTACAGAAAGGTGAAGGGGGACTTAGGGAGGGAAGCACAGGGACTCTGTGGTCTCTTACCAGTCCTGACCAAGGTTTCTTCCCCACATCAGCCACTGCAGGCCACAAGACAGCTCTCAACCCCATTTCCACATGTCACAGAGCACTTGTGGCATGAAGCCTGAGGCAGCCCAGCCTCCTTGGCTCCTGCCATCCACACCTCATCCAGAAGAGTCAGCCCTGCTGATAGGTCCACCAAATTTCACAGGGGGGCCCTTTAAATAACACTAATAGAAGGCCAAACTAAACCTAATGCAAAGACAAAGGCAAGATCCAAAGCAGCACTCAACCACATTTACCATGAAACCATCCCTGCTCTTCATTCCTTTTGTCTGTCTAGTAAATGGGAAATAAATCAGAGGCTGAAATAAACGATGAAAGTCACCTCACCCATAGAAGGGTAGACCCATGTCACAGACTTCAAGACAAATACTCAGCTTCCTCATAGTATATACAACCTATTCCATCAACACCTGAAATGGAAATTTCCCACAGACACTGGAGTTTACAATTTTAATACCTGTATTTTAGACCCAATTACTTGTTTTGCATATACACACTGTAATTTCTGTGGAGACAAACACACAGAAGCAGCAATCATCTGCACACACTCCAACTGTGTGCTAATGAGTTGCTTCAGATTTACAGGCTTTCACTACCCAATCCAAAATGCCTAATGTTTACGAACCTGTTCTACTAGGAAGTCAGTCCTACAAAAACATTGTGATTTTTATCCTAGTGTACCACATATGGGCATATTAACAATATTGAGTGAGTGGAAGAAAAACTGATCAATACTTTACCAGCTGATCTTTCAGAGATACAGACATCACAAGTCTAAGCTGTCAACCACAAGAAGCCTTACCATAAGGATATTTTGTGTCTAGTCTATTTGCTCCTGTTCTTGTCCAGGGTAGTACATCATCGCTGCAACCATTAGGCATCCCATTGTAGCCAATTCCAACAATCTTGTTTTCTGAATTTACAATGCAGGCACCAACCTNTTCATTTAAGAGATACAAGCTTCACTTAATATATATATATATATTTATTTTTTTTTTTAAGTCACACCAACTAGTGAGGAGGGCTACAATTGTACCTAACTGGTGGGGCTTTGAAACAAGTCAGGGCAGATGTAACTACGTTACCCCTTTGGTCATGCTGCTCCCATCCCAGCCTGCCAGCACCATTCCTTGTCCACTTATGAAATGAACTTAGTTCAAGGAGCAGAAACAGCACTGAATGGATGCTAGTAAACACCTAAGTTCAGCTCTCCAAACTAGCTTTCCCAGCAGCAGTATGAGCAACATGAGCAAAAGAAAAGTTACGAAAGATGTAACAGAAATACCAGTGTTGGCCTATGCAGGCCTCACAAGCCTTTGTGGCTTGTTGCAAACATGCACTAAAATCCCAAACCTTTTAACTCCCATCCTTTATTGTACTGTGGTGAATACCTTAAGTTCTACAGGGTCCAGCCTGTTCAGATTTGTGGCTATAATAAATAGCGAGACACAGCATGGTCTAGAGTGTCTTGTAAATCAATAGGGTTTAATAAATGAAAGAAAATAATACAGAAACAAAATATATAAGCCGTGCACAGTACAACACCTAGAGAATGCTGTTAGTTCTATTGTTCTGTCCCTTTTTCTACTCAATGTTCAAGGATGGTTCTATTTGAAAACTTCCAATAGGAAATTTTACAGGGGTTGATGGACAGCACAAAAGGTCCAACAGGTGTTTCTCTCTTGGCACTCAGCCAATTACAGAGGGACATACACAGAACCTTGCAGAGGAATTTCCTAATAAGTCAAGACGTAAGCTGAAACTTTTTCCTTATACAAAAACATCTTCCCAAGTATGGGAAGTGCATTACTACATTATTGCTTCAACCCAAGTCTACAAAGGGACTCTTCTTAAAGAATGATGATGTGTCCCATTTTTATGTTTTCTGCCCATATTATTTGTTGAAATTGCAATAGTACTAATTTTAATTCACACAATGTGTTTATCAACCAGCCAAACAAAACTTTAGCCCCAAGTGAATAACCTTCAGAGAGCCAAGTGGCATAATGTACTAAAGGAAGTGAACAGATTGTTTTTCTGGGATTTGCTTCCTGATTTCTTTCACACAAAGGAAGTCTAACAGGATGAATGGGTCCTGCAGAATAGCATGTTTCAGGACCTGTATCAATCACCTGAAATCAATATTGAACAGTATTGAACTGAGGCACATGAAATGTGAAAAATGGGAACAGACAGTGAAGCATAGGGAACAGGGGATCCTGAGGGAGGAACAAACTAGAAGAAAACTTCAGTCAACCCAATAACAAACAAACAAATACTCTTACAGGTGAGGAAAAGAAACTTGTAAAATCTTGTGTCTTAAAAATTTACAACCTAAAACTTCGAGCAGTTTTATCCTCCTTTAAAAGTGACTATATATACTAGAAAAAGGAGACAAAATGCATGTGTTATTTTAACTTCCAGATGAAAAGATGATTTATAAAACTCTAAGCTAGAAATGTACACAGAATTATACATATGAGGTCAGGCCCAATAAGAGAATTTCTGTAACAGAAGGTGCTGACTACGTTAAAAACTGAATAGCTATACAGTGAAATAACTTTTACTAAGAAATTCCTGAAACTGCTATGTGTACATCTGATGCAATATGCAATAAAGATTAGGTTATCTTATTATTACATGTTGCCTTCTTACCTGAGAGCTTGGATCCTTGCTTCTTTGTGCTGACAGAAAAGCTACTGCCATAAAATATTCAGGCCATTCCAAATAATCTTCTCTTTTTTTGCAGGATGCTTCACTGCTGAAACTATAGTTTATAGAAAAAAAAAAAAAAAAACAGCCATCAGCAAACACCACAGACCTAGAGTTACTACAAATTGTATTATTTCAATGTACACAAGTTTAAAGTAACCAGAATCAGAATGTGGCTAAGACCACACATTCACTAATATTTTGATAGAAAAACCATCAGAGTTAAGTGCTTTCCAGGAACTTATACATGCAACATTTTCTTTCAAGGAAAAGGTATCCAAGCAAGGTTGCAAATTTCATTTTTAGATAAGAAGGCTGAGATATTCAGAGCACTGTGCAATTCAAAGACAGAGCAATTTATCTTTTATAGATAACACCTTGTACATTTCTAAGATTCAGGTATATCATGTACTGCCATTCTTCTCACCCAAACAACATAATCTTTTTTATGATGACTGTGATAACTGCCAGCCTCTAATCTAAGTTGTTTTGTACTTCTGCCCACAACAAGTGCTCAGTAGCTTCCTATTTGGTAACTTCCTCTGCAGGCATTAATTTCCGACCGTACAGTTATCACCATAAATTTACCTCTTGTTACAACATTTACCACCAAAGATCTGAGGCCATTCCAACAATTCCCTGCTAATTTTCTCCTGAGATTATGTCTTATGAAAGCCTTTTGAAAACTGACAGGATATGGGTTCAAGAAGTTTTCCTTTAGATCTAATATATGAGAAGGCCACAAAAGGTTGCTTCTTTCCCTGCCCTGAAGGGTATATTTGGGGGAAGGAGGAAGGAAAAAAAGGTGATACATCATTTTCTCTTGCCTCCTTATGGGTGAAAGCCTTCTCAGACAGTATAAGACACAACAGGGGAATTTCTGTGCTTTTCAGCTCAAAGAAAGGAAAGGCAGACATCTCTCTCTCCACATATATATTTAAGCTTTGAAAATTTCAAACAGAAGATCAAATGGTAAGGAATTTCCCCAAACTCTCTAACCTATCATTGCTACAACTTGAAAACCAAACCAATGGAACATCTCAAATTCAATGATTAGCCTATTAAAATACAAGGGGCACAGTACTTTTTTTCTTGGGCTCCTCTTACCAAAGACTACAGCTTAAGACCAAGACACCCTTCTTGTGATGTACAGCCATACAGAAAAACACATCACAGATAACTGCAAGCAGCAAGACATCTCCTAGCAACACTAGTACCAGCACTTTCAGAAGACAAACATTAGAAGGCAAGTGTTTAGTTAATCATTATTTTTATAACTAAAACCATGTATTAGAGGCTTGCAGTCAGGTTGTCATAAAGAGGTTACACTGTTTGAGTGAAAACAATGCCAGCAAAAGAAAAAACTGTACTTTAGAAACCTACAAGGTGCTATTTACCAAAGATAAATTGCTGGTTTTGAATAGTCTGTATGTGGCACATTACAAGTTAGCAATTTTGGCTTGTTCTTGGAATGAAAGAGGATCCTCTTTAAGGCTACCATCCCAAAGTAAGGAGGGAGGGAGGAACACACTCTTGATGTAACCCACACACCTCTCTCACACTTTGACAACATTGCAAATAGTGCCCCGTACTGTCAATTGTCAAAGCAAACACACAAATCAGGTATGTGATTCTAAGAATGCCCAAACTGACTTGAATCACTGTAACTAAAGGGGTGGGGCTATATCCTACCAAGAAGGAAAAGTGCTCACAGAAAAAGAGATTAAAGACATGCCCGCACACCACTCTGTGCCAAACTGAACTTTGACAGGTTAACTGAAACATCAAGAAAATGTTTCAGCTATAAGATTATTTAAAATATCTCCAAAAAAAAAGGGATTTACAAAATCTAAAACACAACTGGACTTTAGATGTTCGCTCCTGGCTAAGTGACATTCATAGTGATATCTTTGGAGGGGGATGAAACACAATGCAGAACTTCACTGAATAAAACATTCTGGGAAAAGGCTCCAGAAAGACAGTCGTACTCTGAACTAAGAGGTCGTGAGATCTTCTTTTGTTAAATTATTCCCTAGCAACTCCACTTATTCAAAACATAACAAAAGCCAGTATTTACTTTTCTAATAAATACAGAACTGTGTGTAAGTGGAGGTCCCTCAGAGTACCAACTTCACAGGGAGAGGAGCATATCTAAAAAATAAGCAGAAGGCTTACATCAAAGAGAACATAAAAACCCCCCAAAGGCCTTACTCAATTACTTCTACTTAACATCACCCTGTTTGGCAAGATAATTCCCTCAACTCAGTGCATAAGAACTCAAGAGTGTGAAATGGGTATAAACCACTTAATTTCTGATTGAGCAGAAGCCAAGGCCTTGGCTAGCAGTCAAGCACACACATGAAAATTAGTTCATGGATTTGGGGCAGCTGATAATCTTCTTTATGCTCATTTGCAAGTTCTAGAATTGCAACTGAATGAAAGCTACTCTAGAAAATTCTATAGATAGCTGTAAAACAGGCAATCAAGGCTTACCCTTAGGATAACCTATAAGAACTTATGGATAAAAATAACAGAAACTGAAAGCCATGAAGAATACTGCTAAGAACAATGAGGGGAAAGAAAAACCTAAATTTTAGAGTAATTTGTAGTCTACAGAAAATTTTGTAAAGGTTATTTCAAGGGAAAATAGAGAAAAAAGATTCTATAACTAGAGAACACTGACTCCCTTTTCACTTCTTTTTCATCTATCTAGGCTTCAAGTATGCTGTAACACCATCTGAAGAAGGAACAAATGTCATTCAGCTACTTTAAAAAATGGTCTACCATAACAAAAATTTCTTCTGAGAATCCTGAAACAGAATTTATCATCTCAAAATTTTTTATACAGTCAGCTATACAAAATAGAGTACAACTAGAAGACTGAGGGGTATCACATCAACCTCCCTCTTTTCTAAGTTTTTCCCCTGCTTCCTCATCTTTGATGTCATGTGCATTATGTTACAACTTGATTCAAGCAAGCTGTATGATTCCCCAGTATCATGTATACTACTGAAGACCAACTATCAATATCTTGGCACTGAAATCACTTGAAATCACAGGTAAAAATGAAGTGTAGCTTAAAAATAAGAAATAAACATCTTCAGCTAAGCTCTTGTTCCCCAAAAGCCAGACAGGATACAGGCTTTTGATGACCTTCAATACAAGCTGCTTCTTTAAATCTCATATTTTATTATCACTATTAGATTAAATGAATGTGGGATTTCCTTTACTTGAGGCTTCTGATCTTTCCCCTCTGAGACAGGGTCATTACATGTTCCATACTGGGAAGGAAGGTTTTGAAAGAAAAACGTCAGTCTTTCTTACAGAAAAAAACCAATACTCAGTGCATTGCAAACTAATTATATTCACAAATTTCTTGGGAGATAACCCATCAAACCTGTAAACACTGTGTATGAATACTGAGGCTCAGTTAAGCAGTACAAGAACACTTCCCTTCACTGAACATACTTCACTTTTATAAAGTAATTTCTGACTTTAATTAATTGCATATTACTCACGCCGGTCCTCATTTCCGGAAATAATGAGCACAAGACACCCTTCCTGCTCTCATTCCTATCCCAGCCATTACGAAACCCAAGTAAAACAGGCCATGTCCTCACCGCAGGGCCTTTAGGGGCTCCCGGGACGGCTTTCCCTCGGCACGGCGACGGCCGGCGCTGCCCGGGGGAGCCCCCTGGGCTGCGCGGACTTTTCTCTCCCTGCCTCTCCGTCCTGCCCGGGAGGATTCCAGCTTCCCTCCCTCCCTCCCTCCCTCCCTCTCTCCCTCCCGTCACGGAGGATTCCCGCTTCCTTCCCTCCCGTCCTCAGAAGCCGGGGTAGCCGCACCACCCGCAGC
>WEIU01020664.1:67122-79821 GCA_013389925.1 Aegithalos caudatus | reverse complement strand
CAGCTTCGGTCGCGCCCGCAGCTCCCGGCCGGGATCCCGCTGCCGCCCCGGGCTGCTGCGAGCCTCCACGACACTATAAACCAGTTACTTGAATGTCTGTTCAATCTTCTGGCAGCCGTTGCTTCTAATGTTATGCTTTGACACAAGCATGCGGATTTTTGCCCTGTTCACGCTCTTGAGGTAAATGCTATTTATTAAAGCTGGACATTAACATATTAAAACGTCAAAAAATGGGAGTTTTTATTTGTTCTCCGGATATAGAATTGATGTGGAAATTGAGTTATGGTTTATTAATACCTCCAGCTGCTGCTAGGTCGAAGACATCTCCCAGGATGCACAGGTAGCCGAGCATGTATAGATAACCCATTACAGTGCAAAATGAGAGGTATGATAATAAATATTAAATGTTGGTATGGTGTGTTTGTGTTCCTTGTGTGAGAAGCTGCCTACCTTGGCTGGCTGCCTGCCATTAGGGTATGCCTTTATGGAAGCACTCAAATGGGAGCAAGGTACACATGTTTGCTCCACGGGGCTGCGAGGCATCAACTGAAGACTGCCCAAACCCAGCCGAATGAGACCCATTCGGTTCCCACTGGAGGCAGTGACAGGGGCAGCGAACTCAGTGATGGACAAAAGGAAAACACTTGCTTTTGAGAGCATCCCCAGGAGGGGGTTGTGTGTGCAAGCCATGGGTTCACACCACACATGAGCCGCACCACTGATCTGAACATGGTCAACTAACATGGCTGAAAGGATGGTTTCCTGAAGCCTGGTCAAAAATCTTCTTCTCTATCCAGGAGGATGCTTCAGGTTGAAAAACAGGACATTTTGGGGAGACTGAGCACCCAGCAGTCCTATCTCAGAAGCTGTCCTTATAGTTCCCCTTTACTGACTATACGCACAGCAAATTACACAAGTGGGTACCTTACTACACCAACATGAATGCAAGAAGATGGCTAAGCCAAGGAACCTGCCATGCTCACAGTTATTCTTGAAGCTATGCCAAATCAGAGAGATCCTGCAGTGATCAACACAGAGGAGCATATTGCTAATATGTTTTCATGTTAAGATTGCTGTATCAGTTAGCTTTTTTTTAGACAACTGACAAATTATCAAATATGAAAATGTTACTTAATTTCACAGATATTCCTATTCAGTTGTAACCAGAAAACTTGGCAAAAGCAACCTGTTATACTTCAACTGACAAGTTTTTCAGCCCTCAGAGTGGGAAAACATATAGCTATTTCAGTTTGCAAGACTTCTATTGGCATAATTTCATATGGACAACAAATGTTCATGTATGGTTTGTTAATGAATGAAAAGGAACTATTTAAATGCAAGAAAAATAGAACAAATTTAATGAAAGTAGCTTCACTCAGAAAAGCATGAGCCTGAAAGTGAAATGAAAGGCCTGACTATAGTAGATCATGAAGAGAGTTAAAGAGCACTCAATTAATCTGGAGAGAAAAAAATAGCATAATTCAGTTCAAAAAGTTCTCTACTATCTGTATATCTGTTTCTGCACTCTTGAAATACGAATTAAAATTGTAGCGCTAGAATTATCCCTGCCAAATTTATTTTTCATAATTAGGATTCTGAGAATAAACGCATAACATCTACTAACAACTACTAGTAATACAGCAGTGATATATGGCCTGTGGAGGAAAACTCCTGGTGGAATTTTAGTTAGTAAACTCCTATAATATTGCTAAGTGATGCATCTTCTGGAAACCTTGCTATGTTTTTATTTCCCCTAGGTTTTTTCAAGGAGTTATACTGAAAACTTCTCTTGTGGCCAATTCGTGACTGTTCTGACAATGTATTTTTGTACCTGACACAACAGCCTCTTTCTTCAAGCACACGTGTAAAGAAGGGTACATCTGGACTAGGTAAGATTTAGGCTGGGATTCTGTGTTCTAAACAAGGCTGTGCTGAGGGTAGGTAGCTTGACTTACTGCAGGTATGGGGCAAAGTCATGCTGCCTGGCAGGTTCCATAAGATTTCTCTGGCATGGTCTGCTTTGCTAAAGCAGCAGCTGCCCTGGATCAGCTGTCTGAATCCTCCTCTCCATTAACTCTGAGATCCAGAAGCTTATTTGCACCTTTCATCTACCTCAGAACCATTCAGATCTCTGACAGAACTAGAGGGCTGTAACTCAAAGCCCTGTTAAGACAGATATGCATTCAAATAGGCCAAATTTCTTTTAAATCTGTGTCTGAGCTCTAGTCCTGTCCTTGCACATTCCTCTCTTGTTCCATAGAAGAAGGATGTGTGTCAAAAAGCTTCAAGTATCTCAGGTAATCTTATTTTAATAAAAGTTGGGGTTTTTTTTTAATCTCATTTCCTAACAAGGTCCCAAGTGTAGACTATCATGACTGCTGGATAGATGTCAATAAACAATCTGAGATGATTACAAATACTCTAGATGCTCTTATTAATGAAAAGTGATACAAGTTTGAAAAACATACTAAATATATAACCATCTGTCAAGTTGCATATATTTTTAGCTTACTTATGAAACATTCACAACTACCTTTTTTTCAATTCTGATAAAAGCAAACTAAGTCAAGTTTGGGGAACCCTCAGTTTACAGACCCCACTTTCTTGCTGCTTGCCAACAGACTCTTTTAACTTTGTTGGCAAGCAAGATCTCTCCCTAAGTGTTCCATATGTATAAATTGTTGCTCAGAGAGTAATGCTTACTATTTGCCAGAATATGGAGCATGCAATTTGGTAGTCCACCCTGAAATCAATCTCAAAACTTAAGGGAGACGTAAAAAGAAATTGCTAATGAGCTGTTGTCTTTTTCTCTATTAGAATGAATTTTTCAGGAACTAATTACTAGGTTTGGAGAAAAAGATAAATAAATATGAGAGTATGTCTTTATATCTTCTCTGTCTTACAGAGAAGTAATTGCTCATGGAGAGAATAATCTTCAAAGCTAGATAACATTATTTTTAGGCAAGACTCATCTTCTAAATATTTTTCCAAATAGGAATTTCTACCTGAGTTAAACTTTTCCATCCATACTTGCTTACAGTCTGAGGAACACATTAAATACAAATGCCACTCCTGGTATGTGCTGCAGTTCTCAATTTCTATAGATAATCTAATAAAAAAATATGAAGTTATGGTTTCCTCACTGCTCAAATAACATTTGTTGCAATGTCAGACTTTGTACTGTGAATAAAGTCCTATTTTGGAAACCCCTGTCTGGAAGACCTAAACAGGGTTAGCTGCAGAAGCTTGCTAGAAAACCAGCCCATTAATAGACTGTAATAAACTGTTAGATTTTTATATTGTAGTATTTTCTGTAGGGAGCATAAGTATGTCAGAATTACTATAGGATTTTTACCTTTAGCATGTAACTCTTTTTACTATGCAATTTTGAAACTACTTATTAATAAAGGTGGTAGGAAATGCAACTTATTACCAGCCTTTGATTAAAACCAAATAGGACAATACTTTGGTAGTTATGGTGCAAATGGAAGCCTATTGCAAATTCAGTATTTCCAAACTCAGGTGCCAAAATTCAGGATATTGAAATCTGTTTAGATGCCTACCTTTTTACAGATATATAAGCACTGAATGCCAACGATTCTTGCGTACGGTGAGCATCTGTCAGAATCAGTCAAGCCAATATTATTTCTATAGCATTTCTATATTATTTCTATAGTATTTCTATGCTTTTCATGTCCTAATAGAAAATCATTACTCTTCTCTATTCTTTAATTTTGATGGCTTGTTTATTATGTTATCTTTCTTTAGCATCTGTTCCTTTAAAACTGAAGTCTAATGCTAGATTTAAGTTTTCTTCCTGTCCAAGTGAGATACTATTTTGAGTATCATACTCTCAGTCTTCCAGAGAAAATTCTGCAAAATTCCCTAAGTAAAGAATGTTAGCAATTTATTCTGTCTGGGGTTAGAAATGAGTATATAAATTATACTCTTTAAACAATCTTTTGATCAATTTTTAAAAGTACACATTTTTTCATCTCATATTAAAATTTTATAGACATATGGTAATTTCCTAATTTTGACTGTTTTCTTGTTTTATTCATACTTATGGTTCTAGTTGTAGGCAAATATTGCCTTTGCAGTACCTTGATCACCTCATTTTTTCTTTGGTATCAGTATATTTTCCATCTGGATTTGTTCCTTCTGTATGCTGTGTGTTATTTGCTGATGTTTTCTCTGTTTTTTGTGGGGTTTTTTTGTTTTGTTTTGTTTTTGTCCTAATGTTTGTCTGTGACCAGTCCTCTGCTTTTGAAAATGCTTTTCCATTCATACCTTTGCATCCAAATTCCCCTTTTTATGTAAACTCATACAATTTCATACCAAATCCAAAACAGAGCCCTGTACCAGCTACTAAGAAAAAATGTAACTTTATCTGAGCTAAAACCAGGACAACAGGACAAAGATGGGTGCTAGAAAAATGGAACATATTGCATGTGATCTTTTTTTCCTATCTCCATCCACAACTGGAA
The DNA here is from genome assembly GCA_013389925.1 of Aegithalos caudatus. Taxonomy (NCBI): domain Eukaryota; kingdom Metazoa; phylum Chordata; class Aves; order Passeriformes; family Aegithalidae; genus Aegithalos; species Aegithalos caudatus. The sequence continues at coordinate 75,334 of WEIU01020664.1, read as the reverse complement.
ATCACAGATAATCTTGCTAAATTGTCCTTTGGAAAGTAATCTGAGACACAAAGTCTCATACTGCAAGTTTTCTGGTAATCCTAGTGATTCTTTCCAAACATGAATTATCTTCTTTGTCCACCCATACCAGTTACAAACACAGATATTCCCTAGTTAGAAGTAAGAAATTAATTTTTTGTTTTCAGTATAAAATCTCACTTTCTTGACATGCTGATTCTGGACTCAGCAGCTGCCTACATACTTTATAGTTTTCTATTTCTTCTGTTACCTTCCCCTTATTTTTCAAGGCTATTTTTAATATCTATGAAGATTATTTTCTATTCCCTTCTGATTTGGCAAGATTTTCCTGTGAGGATGTAGTAGCTTTTCATACTACATCGGTGAATCTTCCCCAAGTCCCCAGATTTCTTGCAGTGTATCAGCTTGCAAAAACTCCAACTGGAAAATAACATCTGTAATCATTACATCAGACACATTCTGAAGACAGACATTTTTACTCTTCATACAAATTATATTGAATACATATATCCCTTCATATTTGGGCAAACTAGTTCGCTGTCAGTAATCTTTTCTTCCCCCAATACAAATTCCACTTATATTTATCTTTTTTAACCTCGGTGGAACTTCTGTCCAACCTTCTTAGGTTTTTTTGTTTATGATAAGCTTTAGATTTTGGCTATAGAGAATTTTCCTATTTTTATGTATAATTTCCTGTCATTTATCTTAACTGTATCTTTGGATTTCATTATTACAGTTTGTTAATCCTCATATTAGAGCTGCTATACAGAATCATTTTTTAACAACTTTATATGGGATTTGGCATATTTAGAAAGGGAAGACAATATCTCAGGATTCTTAGGTACACTGGCAAAATTAAACTAAGTTAAAAAACTAAAATGAACTGTTGCACTCACTCTGGGTTTGTCCTGTGTCTCACCTCAGCATGATGAAATCCCTTCAAACTAATTGCCTTTCAAATTGCCAATACACTCAATTCCCCAAATTAGCATCAAAGGCATTTTCCTTCCTCAGTGGGAGGATAACTGTTCTGTCCCTGGGACATAACACCAAGAGAACTGTGAGACACAAGGCACGATGCCTTAGTTTTGGAACATCCTGAGTGTTAACTTGGCATTAGGGAGAGGGAGCTCAGGTGCCACGATCACATTATATGTGACTACTTTTCATCTCTTCTACATTCTGGCTGTTTCCTAACCTCATTGAACTAATTACACAAGAGCAGCTAACAGCCACACTGCTCTAACTTATCAATAATGAAAAGTGAGCTGGAGCTGTCAGGAAATACATTTGACATCCTAACTTGAAGAACAGGAACTCTGAGCTCCCTCTGTAGATACAAGTGGAAATATAACCATTAGTAAACCTAATTTATTTCATAAGCAGAGTTGACAGCATGATTCCTTTTCAATATTTCCTGGCACTTTCCTATTATGAGATTCTGCTTTTAGTTGTCTACATCAGACAAACATGATTTTTTCAGATTGAAATAGCCCAAGCTGAGCACTTGATACTACTAAGATTATTTTTTATCTTTCAGTTTGTATCCATACTTTTTATGCTATTGTAACTTTAAAACCATTATAAATAAAAACATATCCACATTAGGAAGACATTGACGCAGATGGCAAAGACAGTATATACTAAATGAGGAGTTTTAGCATGGAGCCACAGCAGTTCTGTGCTATACAAAAGAGATGATTAGGTAAAGAAGGCAAAGAGCGGGATGTGATTTTTGAAGTAAGGATCATTAAGGAATTCAAAAGTGGATGGGCTATAGACTGTAGAAAGGGAAGACAGACATTCGTTAAGATTTATTCAATTCTTATTTCTCAGAATACAACAAAATGTTTTTAGGGTTCAAAGTACTGAAGAAAAACTGTCTTTTGAAGCCAGCCTTCATAGCAGCCTAGGGAGATAAAAAAATTAAATAACAGATGTGCTTTACTTTTTTCAAAACTGAGGAGGCAAAAGGGAACTGGTATATGATATTCCTCCTTTACAGGAAAGTAAACTAAAACTCCCTATTATTTCTACAAAAACTTCAATAGTTTCTATAGGGACAGTAAGAAGGAGAACTCCAAATCACTCTGCTTGTATATATGTCCTCCGGGGTGAGCATTTTTCTGCAGAAGATGAATGTCCAAAACAGGCAAAAATAAGAAACAGGCCAAAAATCCTAAAAAAAAATTGTGAACTTAGTGAAAACTGGCTACTCTTGTTAGAACAACTTTTTAGAATATAAATGTTTTTATGCAGTCTGTTAAATTGACTTTAACGGTCTTTTAAAGGATTAGGGAACAGAGGATTCTTGTTGGAAGATATTATACGGGTCAATTTCTTTGTGCATTTTGTGTTAGAAAATTCTTCAGCGTTTTGAACAGCACTTCAGCTGATCTGCAATACAAGAAGCTGAAATTAGCTAGCACACTGGGATCAATATTGAGCAATATTTTGTCTCTGAAAGAAATTCACTCTGACAGAGAAGAGTAAAGAGCAGTGCAAGGAAATGGAGACTCTGGCTAAAAAGCCGGATACAGAAATCTCCTACAAAGCAGTACAAATTAGTTGATGTCACCAGAGCAAGAAAACCATAGTGACAGAATAAAATGTTATCCAGGTTCCAGAATACTTTATTATCACCACCCTAGGTCACTAAGCTTCACAAGCTATATCCATCAAATTTGATAGCAGTATATATACTCACAGCTGAAGCTAGAAGGTGCAGTGCTTTAATGTACTAATGATGTACATTAAGACACCTGGGTTCAAAGTCAGTTTATGACAGGAACAAAATGAGTTTGTTGGTCTCAGCCTGCACTCTAGTGGACAATTGCACATAAATCCAGTCCTGAGAAGAAGCCCAAGAATTAGATTTGTTGGCCAAAACATATGGTGAAATTCATATTCTCTGAACATTATTAAAAGCAAAATATCTTTGCTTTTGTGCTATTCTGAAACACTGAAAGATGAGACATTTCCACCAACATCTCTTTAATATTCTGTTCAATGTTCTTGTTACCAGGATTGAAAGAATACAACAGAAGATGAAACTACAATGGAAGGCAACAAAGGCAATAAGATGCTTCCGTGTTAGGGGGAAAATGGAGACATGAGGACATCCTGCCATAGCAGACATATAGTGTTATGACTAAGTAAAATATTTATCTTTATGTACCTTTTTTATAACAAAAGACACTGAGAAACAAAAAATTTGACACATATAATGATGATAAAAATATTTTCTTGATACATAATTAGCCTGTAAACTCAGGTCTGAAAGACATCTTAGAGGCAAGACCTAAACAGAACTTAAAGAAAAATATGCTCTTACATGAATATGAGAATAGTAAGGTAAGACAGTATTAAAGAAACTCAATACTAGTATGAGGGACTCAAACTCTCACGATTCAAGATATAAAACAAATTTCCTTAAGCATGGGTAGAAACTATACCCACAGATGTTTTATTTTATTTGTGTATTCCATACAATGTTTACACATATTTCAGTGGGCAGGCCATAGAATGCTGGAGTCTCACATTTGTGTAGTCTGTGGTATTTCCTATTTGAAGAAATTAGCTGCAAAGTCTTGTCTGGAACTCTTATCCCATTTTAGGTTATTGCCCTTTATATTGTTTAACTTCTTATCAGTCAAGTGAACAATATTGATACCCAAGCATTTACAATTACAGTCATATGTTGACTACAGAGGCAAAATAAAAAATTTACTGAGTTATCCTATCTTTTCCAGACTTTATTTAAATATTTAAAAATTGTTATCACTAGCTTAAAATTGACCATTACATATTATATATATTATATTAACAAAAATATATATGATGTTAACACAGTTTTTTACAGTCTTGTGGTCTGTCCTAGACCAAGTTGACCTTCCCCTTATTTTTCATCATGTCTAACTCTGTAATTTTCTGGAATGTTTGAACACTTCTACATTTCACAAGCTTACATTTCAAGATCAAGATAAATTTTAAATTAATTTTTTATCCAAATAAAGTTCACCTGATGGTGTGGCTTCTGTTTAACATGTTTAGAATGCTATATTTCTAGATTTTTCATAATTAAAAAGCAGTCTTTTTCAGTCTTTAATGACAGAGCAGCCTCTGATTGTATACTGATTCCAAATTTAGAAAATCGTCCATTTTTGTAAAAAAAAAAAAAAAAATTGTCATCAATTTTGTGAAGAAATGCAACTCCAGATAAACTTTAAAGTGCAATTGTACCTAACATGAATTTCCTCTGTCCCCTCAGTTACTATTATACTACTTGTTTATAAAAGCTCTTCCTTCCATGGTGCTTTCAGAATTACTACTTCTGATTATTTTATCCCCAATCTTATGATAGTTCATGGTTTTCCAAAAGGTTGAGACGATAAATTTTTTAGATTTTGTAGATAAAAAAGTGAACTTTAACTACTTTGTAAATGAACTAAGTGAATTTGAAAGCCTCTAAAATCACAAAGCAAATGAAGTCAAATTTTAATCTCTTGGGGAAAGGAACTGAACTAATAAATTCTACTTATGCAAAGACAACATTATGGTTCCATGAGTAAAATCTTACTCCAAAACTATGTTTTAATAGAATAGCTTGACAAGAATAATTTCCTTGAAGATAAAAAAAAAATAATTAGAAATGTTAAATAGGACCCAAATTTGTCAAGCATAACACAGAGGAACGAAACAGCTAACGCTCACATAACTTCAAAAGTATTTGAATTATGCACTTAAATTCAGACCTGTGGCATGAACTAAGATAATTACCAGGAAAATAGCAGCTTTTTCTGTCAATAACAGGCATTGGATTGAGTTTGTCAATTTTTCTGAGCTGACAAATGAAAGCTGATAGCTGCTGAAATGAGCTGTGGATTATATGAGAACTAGTACGGTCTGTAAGAGCTAATGCTTTTATTCTCAAAGCCTCAAGCTGAAAAAATATTAATAAAACCATTTATATCTAGCTAGTTTTAGTGCAGCAGGTACCCAAGAAAGAAAGGTTTCTTGATAGAGGTAGTCTTTGTTTACACTTGGCATCAAACACAGCTTTCTAAATGTGTTTTCCTGCTCTATTCTCCTGATAATTCAACAGCAGTAGGACCAAGAAAACCTTGTCAGAAGTACCAGCTGCTTGCACAGAATTTCTGTTGTACTCATGACCACCCGCTGGCAAATAGTAATGCACAGAACAAAACTAAGTAAGACAGCTATAGCTCAAAATGGATAGTGCAAGAAGTGGGATATAGCAAGTGTACTGATAGAGAAATCCCACCCATATGCTAGTGGTGCCTCACTGCTAGAGAATAAATAAACGGAACCCAGTTTTTATGCTATGCAAGATCTTAATCTTTATTGTGATCTTACAAAAGAGCTTAAAATCCTTTCCTTTCTGCAGAGCAGAGATCTGTGCATACTAAAGGAGGAACATACTGTAACCATGACTATATATTCCAGGGATATAAACCACTGAATGACAGCTCAGGATCAGCCAAAGCTGATCAAAGCCTTAGGAATTTTATCTCCCCAAATTCTGTGGGAGCCCACTGTGACAAGCTTATCTCTTTGATCCCAAATTTAGAATATGTCAAAATAGGTTAATGCTACATGTCTATTTTCACATTTGACAATATTTTTTTAATTAAAATGGTAGGCAGGACCCAGGCTTTCAATTTTCAATTTTCTCACTGGTTTCTCACTTTCACTTGGAAAGTGCCATGGCACAGAACAAAGTTCTAACTTTTGGATTTCACCTTTTGGCTGAAGTATTTTAATCTTTTCCTAAGGTCTTCAAAAGGTTTCTGCATTGGTTTGCGGAGAAATATGAGTGTTAAAAAACTTTAGAAAAAAAGTCTTAAAAAGTGCCATGGGAAGGAAGTGAGAATAACCCCTGTCTGTTACTATTTTTACACCTCATTATTTTGAAAAGTTGTTAATTTTTTAATGCTGTAATTTAACTGTCTTAGCCATGGTACAGGTATAGTACAGATTTCCCAGACCAGGCAGTCAGTTCCCTGTACCCAAAGGTATGGTACATCCAGACAAGGTCATCCCCCTGAGCAATGGATCTTCTTAAGAGCAGCTGAGTTACCCAAGGCTGATGAGGCTGATGAGAGGGGAACCCTACACTTTCCTTCTGCTCAGTCTCGTCATCACTCACTGCAATCTCGTGGTTACTTCTGCACAGAGGTCTCGATACTGAGCCATTCCCTCTGGTTCTGCTGGCCCTGTGTGTGCCAGACTCGAGACACATCTGGGTCACTGAACATGTACTATGAAGAGTTGTCCCTGGTGCTTTAGCAGGGAAGCTCAAGGCATATCTATAATCCGACTGTGCACAGCATCACTTTCATTACAATTGTCATTCCAGATGTGATGCCAGTAGGAGTGCCTCAAAAATACAAATGGGGACAACTGTTCACTAAAACTGATAGTCCTACAAGGGCGGGAAGCTCAGGGAGGCTGCATGAATTAAATATCCATGGACTAGGGGAAAAAAGCAAGGACAAGTAAGCATACAGAAAGTCCTAGAACAGCACATATTCCCCCATATCTCCTCCAGTTTTATTTCTTTGCTCTTTACAGATCCAGCTCTGAGGAAATGAACCCTGCCAGAAATCTCCCTCAAAAACCTCCCGACTAGATCACGGTCGAAGAACAACTAGGGGCTTACTTCCAGGCACTTCTTCCCTGTTGTAATTCAAAAAAGAGTAACAAAGTAAGAAAGAGGAAGTTTGTCAAAATGAAGAGAAGGGCCGCTTAGAGTTTCAACTCTGTACAGGCACCAAGGAACCCATTTAAAGATATTGTAGTTGAAGTATATACTTTCTCTTAAGAAAGACTTCAGAAAGGGCAAAGGAAGCTGGTGTAACTAACCAGCAGGGCAAGTAAGGCTGTTAGAAGCAAAAATCTATCTTTGAAAATGCTGAAGTCATGTTCAAATGACACAAGAAGAAAGAGTTACAAACTCTACAAGGTTAAATGTGAAAACACAATAAGACAGACCAAAAAGCATCTGAAGAATACCTAACAAAGGAATCAAAACTAATAATCCTGGTCGCTACAAAACACATCAGGAGCAGGTGATTTGCCAGAATCTGTGAGGCAAGTTTGTTTTCAGGGAACAAAATAGTACTCAGAGAAGTCAAGGTCATTGCAGAGAAGCTAAGTGAACCATTTGTATTGGTGGTGGCTGCGGAAGGAACTGAGAAGATTCCAAATCCAGAACCCTTCTTGGTGGGGAACTCATCTGAAGAGCAGTCTGAAATTGAAGAGATTATGGAATAAATAGATAAAGTGAAAATCACCAGGAATATATAGTATGTGCTCCAAATTTCTAAAGGAGCTCAAGGACAAAAGGGCTGAATTACTCACTGCAGGGTTTAACCTATTGCTTAAAATTGCTTTGCTTCTGGAAGGCAGAAGATGCAAAACTGATTTTTAAAAAAGATTCCAGGGAAAATCTGTAAATAGTAGAAATCTAAGTCTGATGTGTACAGGACTAATTACTAGAAACTTTGATAATAAACAGAATCAGGAGACACCTGGAAAGATCTGATTTATTTGGGAAGAGTTAGCATTCTGTTGAGGAAGACACTGCTTTACAATTCTGACAGTTTTTCAAGGAGCCAAAAAATGATGTGGATTATTTAAACATGATGATATTGATTCACCCTACTTTGATTTCCAAAAGACATGAGTTCAGGTTAGAATTAGGGTTTTCTAAACTCAAATGTCCACAAGGGTGGTAAGTCTGAAGCTAGAAAAAAAAAGACCACCAAGACAGGACTTAGGGGTGGTGGTTTACAGGAAGCATGCTATGTAAGGGCATCCTAAGCAAGTTCAGCCTGGTCTGATGCAGGCCTTGGAGCAAGACTAAGGAAAAATTGTTCCAAAGAGAATGACTCTTGTTCTCAAATCAAGGAAAATGCCCAGAAAAGCAAAGGCCTCTTACTGATAAAATGAGAATCTATTCACTGTGTTGTTATTTTCAGTCCTTTCAGATGTAGCTCAGTAAACAGGATTTTGTCAACACAAGTAAAAGGCCAGACACTCCATAGTGACCTGAAAGTGCTGGGTTTCAGGAGATGTCTGGGCTTGTCTTGACATAGGCTGATTTTAATTTGGGGTTTTCTTTTGTGTGTGTGTGTGTGTGTGTGTGTGTGTGTGTGTGTGTGTATGACAA
>WEIU01020664.1:40975-67084 GCA_013389925.1 Aegithalos caudatus | reverse complement strand
CTACCTGGGTTGACCACAATCTGTATACGCTTTATATGGTAAAAGCAAAACTATCCCATTGTAACAGTGGTTTTTTACATTGAAAGGAGCTGTGGGGAAAATTTCAGACTTGAAAATCATCCAGTCATCCAATGAGAAGGATGCAGACTGCTATTAAGAAAACCCAAGCAGATCCCAAATCAGAGGGGAAAGAGACACCTACTGTGACCATCAAAGTCTTTCCATTAAAGAATCCAGGAGGCCAATGACATGTCCATTTCTGAAGCAATCTTTTAAGGAAGATGGAAGTTGTTAACCTTAGGACATGCAGAAGGTGAGTACAGCCCCACAGAAAGCAGGAAAAACAAAGTGTATAGGAACAATTTTAGCTTTATTGCTTTATTGTTAAAGTATTTTTTCTGCACTGATGGGGTAAAATGTACCATTAGATTATTAAAACACTAACAGGATTAACACTACATTTGTACCTCCTCTTTTAAGGCATGATCCCTTTAGCCCATAGGATCTGAAAGTAACATGTATCCAGCCTCAGGTTACAGCAACTCATAAGGGTTAAAGTTTGAAAAACCTGAAAGCTTACAGAGGGTGATGAGGCTAAGAGAAGAAAAGGAACTCCAAGGAAATGCAGGACAGGTGTCCAGTAGATTCCCTGGGAGAATAGTATTCAAGGGACCTTAAGCATGCTAGGAGGCTTCAGCCTAAGCTCAGTGTTAGCCTTTGACAAAGTTTAGAAAAGGTGGTTGAAAAGAGTGTGCTTGATTCAATGTGGAAGAAAATATTGGGGGGAAAAAAGACCTATCACAAGTTTTGATACATATGTATGTAACTCAGAAGCAATACCTGTTGCATTGCTCTTTGTAGATTCGTAGAATCATAAAATCTTTTAGGTAAAAAAGACCTTTAAGATGATCAAGCCCAGCCATAAACCACTTCCAGGTCCACTCTTTGAACCTGAGCTCTGGCTAGGCTATGATTAAAGTTTGTTTCAATACAATCCTGACAGAAGTAAGAACTAGAACCCCCTGGGAGTAAAGGGCAGGCCTTAAGAAATTCTTTAGGGACAATATTAGGCTAAAGGACCCTGTATCTACCTAAACAATAACAACTTAAAAAGGGAAGCTTCCTGCATGGATGAGTAGTTGGTTAAAAGATAAAAGTAAGAGCATCACAGTAAATGATGTATTCACAGTAAAAGAGGTCAAAAGTGGAGTTTCACAGTTGTCTGTCTGAGATATGTTTTCCAGTATATTAATAAATTATTTTGAAATAAGAGACAATAATGAGATGACAGTGTGTGCTGGAAATACCATAAAATTAATATTAGTGGGACAAAGGTTTCTGCTGCAGTCCCAGACACCAGTGAAGTCCCTAAACATACAATGCCTTGGATGTCTCCTCTTTGAAGGGAGTGAAAAAGAATATGCCAGTGGGGATATCTGCTGGTCCAAGATTATGTAGAGGGAGATGCCAGCTCTGTCACTTCACTATCTGGCCCCCAGTTACATCTCCATCTGGTAATGGTTCCAGGGGCTTTGGGCTTGCATAGTCCAGGAGATCAATTTCATGATGGACGGTGCCCAGGGGCCAAAAACCCTCCAGAAGCAATATTAGGATTTGACAGGCAGTGCAGTAAAATTAAGTCACATGAATGGCTGGAGAACCAGTCCTCTAAGGCTCTACCAACAAGTGCAGCTGGCTGTAAGTGGTCACATTTGTGGGACCATACTTAGCATATAGAACACAACCATCTCTACATGGAGTGTCACAAACCCAGGCTTTGTTTTCTGGATTTCAGAAAGCCAACAGTGAAGATGCCTACATTTTCCTCTTTATTTTTGTCATTATTTAAAATCTGTATCCACTAATAAATCACAAAGAACAGAAATACAAAGTATGCAAGGAAAAAATTTTGTTGCTAACGAAGTTCTTATCACCTTTAACATGTCCACAAAAGTTTCAGTGAAGTAAAAAACAGCATATGGCAAAAGTCTCAAATTAGACTTCTTTTCACCACGAATCACTGTGGAATTCATTGGGGTTTCAGTGGCAAGAAGGAAAATTCCTTTTTAAAGGAATTCCAGTTTTAAATATATAACAGCCTAATAGGTTGGAACAGTAATTCTTCTTGCATCAAATTTAATGGGTACTTTTTAGATTTCATGTGTTTGTGACATTTTTGCAGGCTCATATTTCTTTTGTTGTTTTCACATTGAAACAGAGTCACACCCCAGGGTACGCTTTGAAACTGTAACTGACGTGAAAATTTGACTGGCAGGTTTTTGTGCACAACATACATGTTTCAGGACATTTTAAAGTATTTCTGGATGGAATCTACTTTGTTCTCTATTCGGCTGTAGTTCATTTCTGTTGTGTGAAAACATACTTTTGCATGGGGTACAGTACCAAACACATTGCTTTATGTACTGCCTGTAAAATGTTAAATATTGCTCATGGCACTATGACAGGTATCTAAAAATACAAGAGGAACATTTCTATTTTGGTAAACTGCCCAGATCTTCCACACAAATAGAATATTTAATATTTTGGTGTGAAGATTACCAAAATGGAAATCATGCATAACAAACTAGCTTTGCTTCTTTGGGAAAATGACAACAAAAGCAGACAAAAGCAAAGAAGCATATATTATTCACTTGGATTCCAAGGAAGATTTTAATCCAGTGCCAAATGCATTATTAATGAATAGGGTAAGAAGGTAAGGAAGTAATTCTCAACTGGACAATAAACTGGCTTGCTTTCAAAGTCAAGGAATGGCCATAAATGTGGAAAGAAGATGACAAATGCAGAGCTTAGCATTAGATCCACATCTTCATCACAGTAAATAACTGAACAATTGACAGAGCTTCAAGGTGCACAATTTGATGTGTGAGGAATACAGGTAACAGCTGATCATGAACAGAAACAAGAACAATATAGTTCAAATTCAGTGACAGAAAAAGGTGGACGTGTTTATGTTATAAAAGTGAAAATTTATAATGTATGAAAGTAAGTATATTAAAGGTAAGAACAGTAAAAAAATAGCAGAGATTATGCTCTAAATTATGGGTTTTACTGAGCATGTCAAAGACCTTGTGGTATTCAATAAAAAGCTTACAATGTCAGGCAATTAGATAAATGATTATATTAAATTCTGTTCAAACTATTTGGTAAAAATGTAAAATACCATTAGTCATTCAATATCTGGCAGCAGCTAGAAAGGACAAAAGCTATGTAAGGAAGATAAAGAAGGCTAAATCAAGACTCACAGTACAAAGGAGTGCAGCAAGAATTGAAAACTATAATATTAGTTTGACTCTGTTTCAGGAAGACTAAGACTAAAGATTAGCACTTCTTTCCATCAGTTCACTTGTTTGTCTATGGGGTGAACTGGTAATTATGCCAGCAGACACCCCAGTGACTGACAGAATTGCAAAATTAATTTTACTCTGAGAATTTTCCAGTTACTGTCAAAAAATCAGAAAGAGTCACAGAGGTAGAAGACAGCCCTTGTTGGAAGTCTGCTGTGATATTTACGAGAATAAAGAGGGATTTAGTGCACTGTATTTCAAAAGTGTATGTATTAAGCACTAAGTGATTTTCTTTGTTGCTATAGTCTCTAGCCAGTGCAGTACATGCCANGCACCCTCAGAAACCGTGTTGTGTCTTGCCTGCCCACATGCTGCTCTCCAGATGCTCCGGTAAGGCTCTTGTACCTCCCCGAACCCAGAAGAATGTTGCCTCTCCCCCCTGCGGCCGCTGGCCGGGCCAGAGAAGAGCAGGGGGGAGGATTATAACATATATCCTTGCACTTTGAGTGCTGCAGTGTGAATTCTCCCCTCACCCTCAAAGTGTGTACTCAAGAACAGTGAGTGGACACAGAGCTATTGCTACCAAATCCTCGATTTACGTAAGTCACATGGGGATTTTGTCTCCCATCTGCCTTTTCAGTTTCCATTTGCAGAAGAAGAATGAGTTAGACAGGAGGGTCATAAACTAAAACACATGAAGTTCCACCTCAACATGGGGAAAAACTTCATTACATTAAGGGTAGTAGAGCACTCCCCAGGGAGTGGGGTTTCCTTCTCTGGAGAGGTTCAACCCACCTGGATATGTTCCTGTATAATCTGCTCTAGGTGATCCTGCCTTGGCAGTGGGCTCAGACCAGATGTCCTCGAGAGGCCCCTTCCAACCCAAACAATTCTGTGATTCTGTGAAGATAAGGCAACAGCAAGTGTAAAGTACACTTCACATATAACCATACTCATTAGAATTAAGACAGCTTATTCTTTTGACAACAGCTCCTAAATAAACATTTGACTGAAGCTGAAGCAAAGAAGTAAGTGATGCTACTTGAAGAGCACACAGAAGCACTAAGTCTACTCTAAATATAAAAAGCAGTAAGTGGCTAACTCAGTCTGTAATTATGGATGATTTGTGGATCCTTACATTTTTGCATTGGGGACTAATGCTTGCTCTCTGGTAGATCTCTTTATTGAACTGCACTAGGTAATGATCTTGCTCTGTCATTCTAACTTCAGTTACCTAGATTACAGGAAAGAAGAGTGAAACCTGCACCTTTCCAGATGCTCTAGCCTGTTTCTCATATTCTGAAATTCAGAGTCAATTCTGGTCACACAGAACTCATTCTGCACTCTTAATACTGCTTTTTCACTGATTTGTAATCTGAAGATTTAAGATCCTGGTATTCACCAGCCTCAGGCCAAACTAACTGAAATCTAGAGGATCAACAATGTGAGGTTATGGCTTGAAAGAGATGTTTCATTTCCAGCCTCTATCAAAATAACATCTACATGTATGACAGAAAAAATTCTGGATGGAGAGAGGTAGGAGAAAGAAATAAAAATAGAATCAATTTTTGCAGAAAGAAAAGACAATCACACACACCTGGTCACTACCTTCTGTTTCATCTGCAAGACCAGTTACACCATAAAACAGATCCTTCCTCAGTGACACAAACCAAAATTATACATACATGTTGCTCCAGTGTTTTTAGGGCAGAGGTTAAATGATACCATACCTCATTATTGAAAGAATTCAAATACTAACATAATAAATGAGGCATAAGAAAATTAATACAAGAGAATAGAATAGGTCTTTTTTTTTTCACAGTGAGTTCTAACCTTCACTACATAGAGCAATGTCTTTCTACCGGTGTCAGATACCTATGCAGAAAACTAGATTGAAAGCAGTGATTGTGGGGGATCCTTCCTGGCTGTTTTTTTGTTTTGTTTTTTTTTCTGGAGATTGAGGTACTGAGAAGAAAATAAACATTCTTCTTGTCCTATCTGAATCCTTCTCACAGCAGGGGCATGAACAAATGTCTGCCATGCTGACCCATTCTGTGTTGGCCTTTTCTTAGCTCCTCTGTGTTGTTAAACCTATCTAAGTGAGTATGGACAGCGCTCATCATTTTCTTTTATGATTCTCTTGAATTGGCCTGTGGCTGCTCTTGCTTAATTCTTAACACATCTTAGATAATTTCATCATCTTACTGGGTGATGGTAATATAAAGGTGCTGTCAAATACTCTGATGAATATTAGATCTATACTTAATATCTACTATTTTCATAAGGAATTTTTCCTCAAAGACTTTCAGATATCCATCTTCAGTAGATTTCCAGATTTTGTATCCACACATTAAGATGCAAATTATTCCTACTATCCCTCCTTAAAGCAATCTCTTAACACTTCCTTTCATAATATTGTCAGCTTCTAACTTTTGAATGCTCATTTTGTAATACTAATAACCTTTTTTTGGTAGAATATGCAAAATAGAGCAATCTGCAGTTAGCACAACTGGCATCAGTGGTATTATTCCTACTATTGGTGAGTACAATGATGAATACAAATAGGCCCAATGCATTTGAGAATAGTTTCTTGGGATCCCGTTCTGGACAATTTTCCATTTAATTGTTTCTTTTACAAGACATCCAGAAACTTCTCTAAGTCTTTCTAATAAGTTGGAAGAAATATAATAATATATTTAATAGGCATGTACTGAATGAAGCTATAAAAATGAAATGAGGATAGAGGCAGAAATAGAAGCAATCTCACTATTGTACTATAAAAAAAAGGACTTACTGTGGGTTCCTTGCTTTATGTTACTATATTGAAAAGAATTAATATATTAAATGTACTTACTGGTAGCTCATTTATAAGTAAATGGTCATCAGCTATGGTCTGTATGGTGGTCTTACATTATTGATTAGCTCCTGCTCCACATAATCCAAATGTAAGCCTTAATCAATGAATCATCAATATCTCACTTTTTTATTCTATGGGCTCTAAATTATATAGCTTTGTTTTTTAAAAATATATATATAATGCCCAGCCTTTCCAAACCCATCAGAAGTAAACTGATTCATAATCAGTAAAGATGCATTTATCATTTGGGAGCTGTGACTAGTTCTATAATATAGAGTTAAAGAGCATAAGATAAACCAGCAGAGTTGTTTATACATTTGAACTTTGCAGCCTCAGAACTTCGAAGATGAACACAACTAGGTTTCATGTTTAGACAATGGTTTTATTTTATTGGGAATTGTGTTCATGTGTCATGAGAATAGCAAATGCTCATGTCATGCTATTCTCATGTCATGAGAATAGCAAATGCTCAAGATCCCAAACTTTAGAAGAGAAGAGAAACTAAGTTAAATCTCTCTGAGGTGTAAGTTGATTCTCTCTGAATTCCTGTGGTAATTTTAAAAGGATAGAATTATGGAATATGTTACTACCACAGAATATTTTTTCCCTCATGAATTTGTAAGATTTGAAGTGATTGAAAGCAATGGTAAAACTTAATAAAAACAGTCTTTGTTTTCCAATAAACTGCTTCCTTCAGGAAAGTGATATGGTTAATGACACAACAGTAAGTGCTGAAGATACAGCTTGACATACTTTCTGTAGTGGAAGTCATGTTGGGCTTGTAGTAGGCCTTAGGCTGAATGTTTAAGTACAGCAATACTTCACCCACAGGCTTGAATGGAAGTTCAGTTCACTTAGGAATTTAGCTTTATTTCAAACCACAGGAAAAAAAAACACAACCTTTAAAACTCCTTACTATTACCCCTAAACTTATTTTAAAGGTGTCTTTTGAGAAGAAAAACTAACCCATTAATCTGAATGACAATTATTACTGCTCTCAAAATGAAACCACTTAAAGAATCTGGGTGTTCTTATGGAAAAGTTTAAAACTATTATACTTCAAATTAAACTTGAAGGTATTGCATATTGAGTTGCCTTTTTCTTTTCTCCCATCGATTTTAATTACTAGTACATTTGCATGAAAATAGGATCTTTATTTCTTGAAAGCTCATCAGCCCCTGCTGCTTATTCTTCATTGTAGATATCACGTGCAAAGGGTTAGATCTTCAGGTGAGGTAGAAGCAAGAGCAGATGTGCTTAGAAGAAAGGAAGTTTTATGCAAATACTATCTTTAATAAAACACAAAAGGATAAAAAGTGAAAATACATGTTCTGAAAGCAAAATTCCAATATCTCTTCCAGGATATACAGATGTCCCTCCAAACAAAAGTAATTTTAAATTCTAAAACTGAATATAAAATATGAAAATACAATACGAAACCCTAAAGAATCACTACACAATTGTTTACTCGAATTTCCCTTCTTGATACTCATGCCTTTATTGTACAAAAAGGAAACATGAGACCCAGGCAGCAAGGTTCATTTAAACCCTCAAGAGAAGGTTTTTCTTATAAAAAGTTTCTAATTTTTGATGGTCCTTTCTGAAACAAATGGCTGATTTCTATCTTCATATTGTAAAAACCAACAGTCAAATGCTTATGTGAAGAAACTGCAAGCA
Source organism: Aegithalos caudatus (assembly GCA_013389925.1). Taxonomy (NCBI): domain Eukaryota; kingdom Metazoa; phylum Chordata; class Aves; order Passeriformes; family Aegithalidae; genus Aegithalos; species Aegithalos caudatus. Next base: position 59,245 of record WEIU01020664.1, on the reverse strand, counting down.
GCCAATACTGAATGAACACAAACTATGAAGTAATCATTGGCTTCCCCATGTGCAGATACACTTTAATGCAGTGCTGCAACTCTTTGAGGGAGTTTGCACCACCAGGGCTGTGCTTTCAAAGAGAACTGAACGTATTTAACACCATATTTAATAGAAGACACCTGCATCTACAACTTGGTAGCTAGATTCCAGCTACCAACAAAACTGAGTATGTCAAGAGTCATGAGAGACTGAGCTGTATTTGCAGTACAGGAAAAGCCATCAAAGACACACACTGCTCTGCTTTAAAAGTGCTGTTGTGCTCTACTAAATTTTATTGAATATTAACTGGTCTTCAGATAGCTCTGGCTATTGAGATAATAAATGTGGCAGTTATGTTTGACAGTCATTGCAACTGCCTGCAGCCTCTCTGGGAAGCACCCTGAATGTTCATCACACTCCGAGCACCAGACAGGTGATGACAGTAAATGAGCTGTTATTCATCAGGTATTCCAAAGCTGTGCACAAAAATTGGGCTGTGTAAATTTTTTGGAATTACAAAAGGGCACTAATGATTGTCATGGCCAGATTCCCAGTCTGTGTAGGGTAAATTATGGGCAGTACTGCCTCTATGATAAGAATGCACCACTTGGGAAGTGGAAAGGGAAGAGGAAAGGAAAGGTGAAGGGGAAGAGGAACACAGAAAGAAACGGGAAAGAAAACAGTGTTGGGTTTATAACACGAATTCTGCTAATAAAAATACAGCTCTGTCAAATCTCTGAAAGTGGTATTTAGCCTAATTTCTTCTGATAGAGAAAATGGCACAGAGGCAGAGGTAAGGCCCAGAGACTATTTCACCTGCAGCCAGGAAATATTGACAGTGCACTCAGATACTTGGATTCAAATCTGAAAAACAAATGAATTGCTACTAATAAAAACAAAGCACATAGTCCCTTTTACATTGTTTTATCCTGTTTAAAAGACAAACATTTGCATGCTGCAAGCCTCAAATGGATAAATGCTACCATGAGAACTTATAAGCCATCTGCTAGCTTCCTAATGAAGCCAGTAACTATTATTGTTTACAGTTGAACACCGGGGGTCATGTGTATTTGCTGTAATGAAAGAATCAATGCATCACTGCAGATGCTAAAAGGGAACTTTTTTTTTCCAGAGGGCTAATTATAAATACAATAAAGTAGCAAATTAAAAAAAAATCTGTTCATTTCCATAGAGAAATAGTGCTTGGCACACCAATTACAAAACACAGCACTGCTCTGTTTTCTAGTAGGCTCCACTTGACAGGCTCAGTGTACATAAACAGAATCACAAAAAGTTACTCTTCAATACTTAACAAATAGCTGATCACCAAGGGGTTCTTAGCCCCTTATTCTCTATCTTTACAAACATCTTACATTATTTAATTGTATTTTTATCTGAATGTAATGATGAAATGTGCATTAACAGATATCTCTCTGTTGCTGTTTCACTCTGTTTTTCTTGCACAAAGAAGACACATGGTATATGAAAACTTGGTCAAGCTGTTAAAAATATCCTTAAGTTTCTTGGATTTTTTAAAAGTTTGTTGAAGAGAAATTGATGCACAGCAGTTATACAATTAATTTCTGGCTTATGATTTTATCGCCCAAATAATAATACACTTACAAAATCTGACAAATTAATATTAATTCCAAACATTTAGCAAAACCAAAAAATTACTAACAACTGGACCTTTGTGCATGGTGGAATTCTACATTTCACTGAAAACAAGCCATTAGTTTTGAAATTTTATTAATGACCTTTATTTTCTGTAAAAATATTATCTTAATTTCAGGAAAATTCCTAAAGTCTGTGAATCCAGAGACCTTACTTGCCTTGATGAGTTAAAAATCTGTAAGTGACTCCTCATTATCCTCTGATACCATCATGGCCATGACACAGCCTTCTCACAGCTTGTACTCTCCTCATACCTCTTGCAACATCCAAGGAGCTACACATCTATCATATGGCTAAAATGCATTTATTGCCTAGATGGGATGCAAGAAATAGGAAACCTGCATTATTGTAGGCCACAAACAAATAAACCCATAGGAAAGAAAGGCAACAAACAATATTCCACTTTTACAATAATAAATACTTGTAGCAGGTGGTCCTCATACTCATGGCAGAAATAAAGCAAGCTGTTAGCAGGAGAATACTGCTTCTTTTTCCATTTTGTCTTCATATTGTGGCAGTGGCCTGCCTGGGAGAGCTAACACCAGGCAGACCAGAGTTCATTAGTGAGGTCAAAGAGCCCAGAGGAGCACCACTATACAGGAAGATCTATTAAATCTGACATGTGAGTGCACTGCTGCACCCTGACAGTTCCTCGTATCACCACTCCCTGCTCCCAGCCTCACATGCCTGCTTGGTTGGATGTCACTGACTGTGGGAGGTGCAGGGGCTGGAACCCCAAGGAGAGAGCCCACTGCAACCCCTTGCTGAGGTCCCCTTCTTATCCGATGGTTGCACCCTGTGCCCAGCACATGTGGGCAAACCTGTTGTGTGAACTGCCATGTGTTTTCCTGAGGTGTGCACATACCACCAGCAAGTGGCCTGGGATGCTGGCTTAACAGAAGATGAAGGGGCCTCCTTAGTATCCAAAGCTTTCCTTTGCTTTGCCTTTTTTTGCCTTGCCTTACTTTGCCTTGCTTCTCTTCTCTTCTCTTCTCTTCTCTTCTCTTCTCTTCTCTTCTCTTCTCTTCTCTTCTCTTCTCTTCTCTTCTCTTCTCTTCTCTTCTCTTCTCTTCTCTTCTCTTCGGCAGAGCTTGCTGAACTCTCCCAGACAAGATCAGTAAAAAGAGCTGAGTGACTGGAAGAGAGTAGAGGATGACGAGAATAATTGTCCTACTTTCAGCTGGGATAGAGTCAATTTTCTTTCCAGTAGCTGGTACAGTGCTGTTTTGGTTTAGGATGAGAATAATGTTGGTAACACACTGATGTTTCAGTTGTTGCTGAGCAGTGTTTACGCGAAGCCATGGAATTTTCAGCTTCTCACCACACCCCACCAGTCAGCAGGCTGGGGACAAGAAACCAGGAGGGAACACAGCTGGTACAGCTGACTGAAACCGGCCAAAGGGATATGGCATCATGCTCAGTACATAAACTAGGGGAAAGCTGGAGAGGGGCACTGCTCAAGAGCTGACTGCACATTGATCAGGATGAGCAATTGTGAGCAATTGTACTGTTCATCACTTGTTTTGTATATTATTTATTATTATTATTATTATTGTCATCATAATCATTATTTCCCCTCCTTTTTCTGTCCTATTGAAGTGTCCTCATCTCAACCCATGAATTTTATTTTTTATTTCCCTCGCAGTTCTCTCTCCCATCTCTCTTGCAGGAGGTTGGTGAGCAAGTGTCTATGTGGTGTTTGGTTGCCTGCTTGGTTAAACCACAATGTCCCACACAACATGGGGGACAAAGGAGATCAGACCAAATGTGTTAAAACAAATTTTCTGTAAGCCTTTATGAAATTGTTTAGTAGTTTCTGGTCACAATGTTGACTTATTTCCTATCAGAGCTGTTGCACTTGTTCTCAGGGTTGTGTTATGTAACACTTTATTTGCTGTGTATGTTCCCTGTTGTGCTGTTTATCACCTCTGGGGCCTGGATTAAGGGTATAATTTTGTTGTACTTTGTAACACTGGCTCATGAAAGGATAAAATTACTGGCCATGAAACTAATCTGGTATTTGTACTCAGCATTACCATACTTTGGGAGCCATCTCAGAACTATTAATTATGAATAATTACACTCTTTACCTTTTCAACCCAGAGCACAAATCTGTGGGAAACACAAGGTCGTCCACCTCCCCTTTCTCCTTCACTTTCCCCTTCTCCTCCAGGCTAGTTAAAACAGCTCTTGAAAAAATTTTATAACCTCAGGATGTTCAAACCAGCATATTCCTGTTGATATGTCTCCTATTCCTGAATATTTTCCAGGTCATGTTTAAACACCTATTTGAGAATACCACCCAGAGATCTCCCCCAGGGCTGGACAGTTATGAGTGGCAGGGTATGGGGGATAGTGAGAGCAAGTATCTTGGACAGTGCAAACCTCCAATGTCTCAGAACTTCACTTCTGAACAAGTGGAGAATACTGAATAATTACTAAAATTGGAAAAATTATGCCGCCACCCTGACTATTCCAGAGAGACACAAATCACTGCAACATGTTGGGAACTGGCCCAGGCCAACCAAGCCCTGCTCAACACTTCTCAGCACCCACAAGGGGAAAAGAAAGTGTCTGGATCTGATGAGAAAATGACAGGTATTGCAGCTACTCCAACACCTGCAACATGTACTACAGCCACTCCAAGCCCCCTGACAGGCAGGTGGCTACTCCAACCTCCATGACAAACACTGCAGCTGAACTGGAGAACCAACACTTGCCAGTATCAGTTTGCCCAATACACAAGAAGAAATGTTGGAAGCAAAAGTCAGCTTATTTACAAAAGGAAGAAACTCTTCCATTACTAAAGGAAGAAGTGACAAGGCAGACTCAGAGCAAGACCATCAGGAGAACATGAGAAAGAAGATGCAGGACTCATAAAGGAGAGGATAACCCATCACCAACTGAGATGTGAGATACGTGAAAAGATTGCAACCATCATCCAGGTGAGCACGTTGTCACCTCACAGATTTGCTGCTGGGATAACACTCAAATTAGATGGTAGGAAAGCCAAATAGCTGGGATCCTTTTCTAGGGAAGAGGACATTGACAATGTAGTCAATGGAAAAGAGATACAAGTACTCAGCTTCTGGAGCTGACACCCATCAGGCCCTAGGGACAAGTATCCCTTCAAGAAAGCTGTTGTATATAAGCCAGACAAATGGAGAAAGGCATGTGTGGGAGTTTATACAGAGCTCAGCACCACTGTATGCCAACTCATTGTCAGTAATGACCTAGAGAGACAGAGAGGGACAAACAGTGGGTGAATTGGCTGTCCAGCTCTGGCAATATGAAGAAAGTATCTCTGCCTTATTATGGATCTATGCCTCAGCTGTGGAGAGACTGCCCAAAAAACTATCCTGTGAATTCCAGCAATTCATACATTCTACTCCCACCACTATGGACCAGTATCTCAGCTATGAGGACTCTCCTCAAGAGAGAGGACAGAGTGACTACACACCATGGGTCACCCTGTGGTTTTATCTGCATGAATTCAGAGAGGACAGGAGGAAAACCAACCTCAGCCCTAGAGGGACAAGTATGTGAGTTGCAAGAGTGCTTAGTATATAAACTAGAGGAAAAGCTGGCCAGGGGCCACTGCTTGGGAACTGGCTGGACATCTGTCAGTGGGTGGTGAGCATTGTGCACCATTTGTTTTGCATATTCCAATTCTATTTCTATTATTATTATTAATATTACTATTATCATCATCATATCCATCACCATCATCATTATTCCTTTCTTTTCTGTTCTCTAAAATTGTTCTTATTTCAAGCCATGAATTTTACTATTTTTTCCCCCAGTTCTCTTCCCCATTCCAGTAGCAGGGGAACAGTGAGCAAACAGCTGTGTGGTGTTCAGCTGCCTGCCAGATTAAACCACAACAACAATTTAATTTCAGTTTCTACTCTGACGTTTCCATCTTTGTGAACTTCAGTGAATAACTTAATTTATATGTCTTAAGTCTCTATTTCATAACATGTCATTCCCCATATCATAGGCAAATGTCTATGAATATACTTGCTTCTCCAAATTACAGGAGAGTTAGTCACAAGAATTAATTAGTTAAAGTTTGCAAAGTGCTCTGAAAGCAGAAAGCACTCTATAAATGCTAATTATTAAATCAAAGGTTTATATGACTTTATTACCAGACCACCAATAAAATAAGTTATATAGTTGTTGCAGGTTGGAAAAAACATTTTTACTGTCTAAAAGATATAAAGGTTTTAATTAGCAAATATTTTGAAAGCACTTTGCTGAGGAAAAAAATTATAATTGTTAATACAGGTTTTCCCTAATGTAAATAGCTACAAAATATGAACTCCTGGATGCTAGTGTAACTTTTGCATATATTATCTAAAGTTTTGTCCCATAGCAACAATATTTTTATTTGAGGCACAATTTTTGTAATATTTATGAAAAAAATTGTGCTTATGTTTGTCAAATAAATGTTCGGATGCAGCAAGAGATTAAAGGTATCATTCTTAACAGAGAATAGCAAAACCTAATGCATTGTCAAATTATACATATATACACTTACCATTATTTTTGCTATTTAACTTAAAAGCCTATTTTGCTAAGTTTCCAAGGTTCTGCTGATTCACAAGGCTCAGCTCTTCCAAACGCTGTACTGTACCTGCATGGGTAACTTGTTATCTACACATGATCTTAAAAACTAACCATGCAAACAGATTTGAAACTTTTCTGCATAGGCAGTTAAAAAGATTGAATTCTGAAAGTGCCTCAAGCCTTCTGAAACACTGTCAGTCTCTAGCTCTGCACAGTTTGATCCTGCTAGGAGAAACCTGATGCTCACCTGTTGTGAGACTTGTTTCCTCTCTAGATGTAACAATATAAATTTGGGTATGATATTAAAACTAATAATAATAATAATAATAATAATAATAATAATAATAAGTTGATTTATTGAGTGTAATAATTAATGTAGTATCATAATTATAATTGGTTCTGACTCATCCCCTTCCTGCATATATATTTTGGCATACAGTTTCTTGTGGAGCCTTCCAAAATTATTATTATTATTATTATTATTATTATTATTATTATTATTATTATTATTATTTCAAAATTATCAGATAGTGATCAGTATTTCTCAAATATCTGGATTAGTGGTTTGAAAAGAAATTTGAAAGTAGATCCCAATATGCTTATTCCCTGTTGTAATGTCTGCCTGTGACTAGAAAATCAGAAACCTTGAGCCATAAGAAAAGTCCTTTTAGTCTGCTTTGCTGGAAGAGAAGAAGTGTAACAAAATCATCCCTACTTAAAGCCTGCTGACTGTGGGAGGATAAGGATGCAGTCAGGCAGGCCCATTCAGTGAAGCAATGCAGCCTGGCTGCTGGGGCCCGTTTCTACAGTGCAGGGGACAAAAACCCTCCAGCTGTTCCCAATGCTCTCAGCAGGAAGGAGAGGTCCAGGTGTTGCTCCTATGGAAATCAAGGTTCTGCAGCTTTCCAATGCCACAGACTGGTGGCTCCAAAACACCTAAATACCCCTTGGGGAAGGTGGGAGTATGTGTTCATTAATTTGAGCCATAAATCACTATTTCATATGGCAGAAAAATGTCCAGAAAATGATATGCTACAGTAAAGGGTTATGTCCCTTTCTGTGCCTTACTATAGCTCTTCCAGGCAGATGGGGAGTCAGAGCAGGAATGCCAAACCTTTATCTTGCCTCGATTTGTCAAGATGTCACTGAAAGAAAGGTGACAGAGATTTTTTGGAAAGGAGGCAGGGTTCAGGGCTGGGGACAGAAAGGGCCATCTAGGAATAGATGGGAAATGAAAAGTGTCCAGGAGATTTGTCAAAATGTTAAAGAGGCCCTCAGCAAAAGAAACTCAAGATTACTAAATTTCTCTAACCCCAGCATTTTTTCATTGTGTTTTTCTTGGGTTGCAAATTTACTTTATAAACAAAAAAATATTATATCTTTGTAAACCAATTCTAGACTACCTAATAAAAAGTCCAAATTATTTTGTGGTTAGTCAAAAATTACACATTGTGAAATAAATTGTCAATGACATAAAGCAAGACCAGTAGGCCTGAAGTAAGGTCTTAATGATTTTATTGTTTTTATCACTATAATTATTAGCCCTTATTTTTAAAAATACTTAGAAAATTGTGGGGCCTTTCTGGAGAAAATTTATGGATTTTAAGATTATTGGATAGTATTAAGATATTACTAAAAAGTGTGAAAAAAGAACAAGAATCCCTTTTAAAATTATTTTTACTACTACATTAATTAAATCAAAATGGTCACAAGTAAAATAAAGATATATACAAATCCTTGCATGGAAAACCTTAAAATGTAAGCCAACTTTCTCAGAATAAATCTAATAGCATCAGAACTCAAAAAGTAGAAGTCTACTTTGAGTCCTGTATTTTGACTTTCTGTAGTTTAGTTTTTCACATTCTGGTATCACAAGATGTATTGTTCCATTCACGGATAGCAATAACAGAATTAGACATAATATAGAGAAAAAAAAAGCAGACATGGCCAAGAAATATTTCTGTCTTGTAGCTGGGCAAAAGGCACATAAAATATTAATAAATTATGCTGATAAAATACTTTCTGTTCCAACAATAAATTATGAAAAAGCAGGAGGTGGCACTGGAACGGGGTGATCTTTGGAATAGAACGCCGAAAGTAAACAATAGGGATTCAATAGGAAAAAAAGAGTATTATCTAGAGAAGAAATATGCAGGTTACCAGTAGAGAAGGGTGCCCTTGGTCCTGGGAATTTGTCTCAGAAGAGGAGCTTCAGTCAAAATGGCAACTCTCAGACACAAATTCTCCCCAGTGAGGTGGTGTAACAGAAGGAGTTAATCCAGTCTATGGCAAAATAAAATGGAAACTGTAGCAGAGGTGGATAGATACTTCCTGTCTCTATATCTGATATTAGTGTGACTAGTGATGGGGAGACAATTCTACCTCTGACATTTCAAAGAGCTCCTTTAACTGGAGTCAGAAGAGAGAAATGAAAATTATTAAGTGACTAGGAAGTGGGCTTTACAGGGAAAACTTAGCAAAGAAGAGATTAAGAAGTTATTTGATTATGTACACTTGCAAAATCGAAATACTCATTTCCCCTTTTACAGGATGAGAGTTAAACATATTTGATAAAATACAAGAGTGAAGAATTCTGTGATGGAAATGGTATAGCTATGCTTAATTCTGGTATATATAAATTAAAATCTATGCAGGTTTTAGGATGCAAAACTCCCCTGCTTGACTTGCTTCAATTAAAAACTCAACAGTTACTAACTTTCAGCTCTTGGGGTTTCCTGGAATCATTTGAAGGCAACCTTCCTATTTGGTTTGGTATTCCATTACCCTTGCTTAGTTTAGCAATATAGTTTTCTTCCTACTGGTTACGTGTTTGCTTTCAAGAAAGTCTGCTCCTGTGACTTGTCCCAGAACAATTTGCTTATACAGGTACACATTAAAAATATGAAGCCTAACTACACGTTGAGATAATCTCAGATTTCAGAAATCATGTTTCCAAGTAGATTATCCGGCATTGGTCAGGAAAAGCAAGGCTGTCCAGAGGTGAAGCAGCCCTGTCATACCCTGGAATGGACACTATTTGCCCTGCACCCAGACTGGATGTGGATGCCATTTGGAATATGGGATCAGGTTAAGAACTGAAATCACTGGACTAGCAGGACTTTGCTTGGTGCTCCAGAAATATCAGCTGTCAGGTACAGCAGCAGAGAAAACAAAGTTTTGATGTGCTCATTACCCTTTGTCTTTCATCCATCATAGCTTGGCTTTGGTTTTCTTTTATTTTCTTTTGCTGTTTCTTAGTTTCCTGCAGGTCCTTCAGTTCAGTATTTGACACGGTGTCAAAAAATACGACATGACAAAACATCATAATTATTCTGTCACAATGGTTTTGTATATTTAAACATATGAATCTTCTCTAAACCAGTAAAAGGTTATGAAAAAGAATTTTAGCTCTGCAGCCTGGTTTTTTTTGGGTTTTTTTGTTTTTTTTTTAATTTCACTTTGGAAATGTCACGGTTCACTGCAAGCTCACCAGAGTGAGTTTAATGGATTAGAATATATTATTAAAATGAGACTGGTAGCAAAGTATATTGCACAGATGTGGAATACTGTGAATGTGTTACTGTAAACTCTGCCACATTAAAAGGCACTGTACCACTATCTTTTCTTTCTTGCCTTACAGGTTTATGGGCAGGAGCCGCAGTGCAAGTTCACTACACTGGAAAAGTTCTATCTATTTTCCGCTTTTCTTCATTTTTGTTGATACATCAAAAAAGGGCTCCTAAATATAAATACATAAAAGCATTCCTCTTTCATGTGGTATTATGGACACAAAAATGCGCAATACGTGCTTTTGAGATTTTAATGCTATTTTTTGATTTTTTGTTTTCTCAAACATGATATAAGGATTTACTTCATTCAAGAAGATCTCTATTCATAAACAACTCATTATCTTCTCCTTCCTTGCCTCCTCTTCCCTAAACAACAACAAAAAAGCTTGTTACATTTCCCATGATATACAAAAACCATCTAAAACATTAAAAATCTGGTTTTAATTGGACAGATCTTTGTTTTCTCTTCACAGCATTTTGGCACCTGTGATTAATGATGTTACAAGTAGCTTGAGAACAGCTCATTCCCTGAAGATAGTGTAGAAGGCACACCAATTGGAAGGGTGTCAACAGCCCTCAATCTCCAGTTGCTGCTTCTTAGAGTCATAGAATAAGCTGAGTTGGAAGGGATTCACAAGAATCATTGACTTCAGCTGCTGGCCCTGCACAGGACAACCCCAAGAATCACATTATGCATCTGGGAGAGTTATCCAAATAATTCTTAAACTCTAAGGAACCACAGAGTCTTCTTCCAGCTCTCACTACTGGTGATGTTTTGAGGCCACTGCAGAACGTGCAGTGTATTCCCCTTCACTCAGAGCCCTTCCCAAGCAGAACCCTGCTAAGCACTCCTGTTCTGGCTTTGACTATATTTCTGGCTGAGTGGAATCGTTTCAATAACAACCCCCGCCACTGAGTCGAACAGCAGATGTCACTGTTGGCAGCATGGTCCTTTGCTGCCTGTGCACGGCAACAGGTAGAGAGACTCTACAGTCACAAGACTCTTCCAAGAAGTGGGGGTGTGGGAATCCTCCAGAGAAAGGAGCAGCAAGGTTGATAGAGGTATGACAGTACACACTGGGGGGGCACGGTGATGATCAGTGATATACCAAAAATCACCACGAATATCGGTTTAAGTATAGGGGGTGAAACTAAATGGAAGCTGATATGGTCCAATTAATTTCTTTGTTGTGGAAGACCTAATTCTGCAATCTAAAAGAAATATCCAAACATTGTTTCTCTGCTCCTGGAGTGGGAAGCACGCTGCTGCATAAGAGTATTGCACTTCTTTCACATTTATGTTGGGAAAAAAGGTGTCCATGTTAAGTGATCAGAGAGTTTCTGAACCAGTATTTGAAAACACTATTTTTCTTCTTTATATTAACCCCCTCACATTTTAATTTGTTTCAGTTACTGAACACAGCATATTGAGTTGTACAGTCATGTATTAATGTTTCTGTAGAAGAACCAAGGTCTTTTATAAGAGATGATATCCACAACACCACTGACAACTGCAGACTACAATCTTGAGACAGTTTATCACTTGTTCTGATTGTCTAGTCAGGCAAAGCACTTCTGATTCCAAACACCCAGTCGCTTGCCAGGGCACCTCTGGCCTACAGTTCAGAAAGCCAGTTTGCAGTTCCATAGTTTCTTTGGTTTGGTATTTTTGATTTATAAGGCAACCTTTTGTACCCTTTAAAGACACAGAGAAAGGAGCAAATGGGAATCTCATGAAGTTCAGCAAAAAAAAAAAAAAAAAAAATGCAAGGTCCTGTATCTGAGGAAGAATAACCTCATGCATCAGTACATGCTCCAGGCCAAGGTGATCCTCGGTGATAGAAGGTAATCGAGGAAGGTGATCCTTGTCCTCTACTCAGCACAGGTCACGTCTGGCATGCTGGGTACAATTATGGGCTTCCCTGGGCAAGAGTCCAGCAAAGCACCACACAAGGATGAATAAGGGACTGGGGTACCTTGCACATGAGTAAAGACTGAGTGAGTGGGACTCTTGAGCCTGGTGAAGAGAAGGCTCACTTGTATCTCATGACTGTATAAAAATGCCTGAAGGAAGGATGCAAAGAAGATGAGGCCAGGCTCTTTTCAGTGGTGCTCAGTAACAAGATCAGAGGCAATGGGCACTGAGACAAGGAGTTTCCCCCTGAAAATCATGAACAGTTTTTCCTGTGAGGGTGACCAAGCAGTGGAGCAGGTTGACCTGAGAGGCTGGGGGATATCCATCCTTGGAGAAACTAAAGAATGGCTGGATATGATCCTGGGCAATTGTCTCCAGGTGGCCCTGTGTATCAGATTGAACAGGATGACCTCCAGATGACACCCTTCCAACCTCCATCATCCCATAATCCTGTGATTCCTTTGGTATAAGCATCAACTATATATCCTTTTGCTTTCAGCTTTACAGAATAGCTGATTAGCAGCAACAGCTCTGATATTTCATACTCCAAGGAATCTGCATTATTTAACACTTAAATTTTGCACTTTACCTAGATCCAAAATATTCTTTAATTCTTGCTCAGTGTAATATTTTTATGGTGTTGGAAGCTCTTTCTTTATTAGTATGTTTCATTTATGAACACACAAGTACAGCTAACTACAATTTATACTTTTGTTTTTCCACAAAGAAATTCAAAGGAGAAAGCTGTTGAAATATTGTCATGTGTCTTATATGTGGACACAAGCATTTCATAACACACGCTTGACCACATGGAATTGATAACTTTTATGCATATTTTACCTGGGAATAAGAGACCAAAAAAAGGAATCTTTGTATTAATTATGATGCTTTCCTTGTGATAATAAAGCTTATCACAAGCATTTCTGAGACCACATATTGAAATAATAAAATTGACACAATTCAGTTCAATAGATTCAGTTTAGGAGCAGAAAGCACTCAACATTCTAATGCCCATCCTAGTTCATATAGGTATTTTTTACTCCATCATGTCACTTAACATGATTCTTTTTTTGATGTTTACTGAAAAGTGGATATAACAATATCATACTGTGTTGTTCAAATTGTTTTAATCCTCAAAAAAGTGAAAACATTGTGATGCTGGGTTTTGGATAACCAGACTAGAATGAAAATTGCCACAGAATGATTCATACAATTCAGCAACATCTCTAACAGTCTAGAAGTGCTAAATCACAGTATTGATGGATCAGTTCCATTTTTGCTATAAATCTGCACAGATTGATTTTATTTTTGCAGCATGGATTTAGTCTCAGTAAGATAGGATTGAGGTTCCTTTGTTGTTGGCTAGGCCAGACATCAAAATACTCCAGATTCAGGCAATTTTTGAGGGGAAAGAAGAGATGAAATGTGGGTAAAAGGGAAAAAAGGCACTTATTTAAGATTAGAGTTTGGCAAGTCCATACTCTTTTGCATTTAAAATACAATTTTTCATTTTTTAGAAGAAAGGCTCCCTAAGCCTCTCCATCACTCATAGAATCATTTTTTCTTTTGTAATGTAGGTGTTAAATACTCTATTAGTCTAGTCTACTTCATTCTCTGCACAGTGTTCCTGAAAGTACATGGCTAACACAGAGAAGAAATGTACTTCAGGATGCAGATTTCAGAAGAAACATGACTTTTCATGTCTCATCTGCTTCCCCCTTAGATAAAACACATCAAATGCAGTAAGTGCTTTCTTCTGGCTGAGGTGGGAACACTTAACTCCTTGCAACAGTAGAGAGGGACTGTTAAAAGCCTTAGCTCCATAAACCTGTGAACTTGAATACTAGTTCATAAAACACCTTAAATACTTCAAGAAATTAGCTGCTGTTCACTGCCAAAGGAGCTGTTGTTGAGAAATTCCTCCATTCTTCCCTTCATGCCAATTAGCAGTAACCCTCTATTGCTGGCCAGCTTCTTTCTTACACGTGGCCAAAAGACAAGACCAGGCTCTTGGGAACCTTCTTGGCTAACCAGACATGCTTTGTGGTTTTCCAAAGCCATCAGGCAGCAGTGAATAGACAGTGTAATTCCATAGATATGACGAAACGTAGGAAACCTAAATGTGTGTACAAGTATCAGAAATACACAAAAGATACAGTGAGACTGTTACTATGGGAGATGTAATACCAAGACTGCATCAAGAATTTTTTGGAAATATGTGTCAGACACTAATTTGGACCTCATCAGCCCTAGGGGTTTTGGAACAACCAAAATTATCCATCTTCTATTTAATTTGTCCACAGAAAATTCAGCAGTATGAATCAGACTTAACAGAATTGAATACTATGGCTTGAGATGAGTTTGAGAAGATGTTACCATGAAAACATTGCTCACATTTCCATAGCTAACTTTGAGGCAAAGCTCACATTAAACTAAAAATCCCATTCTAAACTTTTCATCAGACTAACACTGATTTAAAATCACTCTGTGTTTACTTTCAGATTCATAGTACGTCTTGACTCAAAACATGTAAATGCTCAGTACTTTCTCCTACACATGCCTGAAAGCAATAAAAAAGAGGTCAAAGTTCTGGAAAAAAAATAAAGCTACTATATATTAATTTGAAGCAGAACCTGGTATAGTCTTTTTTCACTGATACTGTGGGAAATCTTTATAGAACTGTCTAAGCAGCAAGCTGTTCAATTGGATGTAAGTGGAGAGAGCAGGCTTTGGAATAACAAGAAAAGCTGGATGAGCATAAACAGTATCTGGCTTCATCAATTCTTCAGAGCTTCATCATAAATTCAACCAGAAAAAGTATTATTCGAAGATCTTTTGCTCTCAGATGCATACATGCATCAGAAGCTGACAACAGTAAAAGCAGCACTCCTCCTCCTTTCCTCCCTCATGAATGTACACAGTTTTTCTTTGTAGGACTTCTTAACTTTTTCAAACTAAAAATCTCACTACATATGGGAGAAATTTTCAGTGTGCACTTTTTTCTTTGAGAACATAGCTGTCAGATGAAATCCACTGCTGTTAATAAACAAATATTAATAATGCTGAAAATTACTTTTTAGGGTTCTACAGTAGCTACACATGACGGAAGTCAGATTCGTACATATTTGGTGGTTTAAGTGTTAAAAAAATCCTCAATGTAACCAATATATATATATTTTATATATTGTTGTGAGATGCTTCTAGAAAAGAATTCTGTTACTATACTTCATAATTCATTCTGTGCTTAAATTCTGTATCCAAGAAGTGAAGGCTGAACTATGGAAATTTTCAGGGAGACTGCTGCAGCTTCATTTTCAGGGGGGCTGCTTCAGAGCCATTTGTGGATAGTACAAGTTAGAGCTGTGACAGCTGCACATTTCATCAGTGATGACACTCCAGTGGATCACCAAATTAAGGGAGTCTTCTATTAGGGCAGGTACAAACACAGGGTTTTTTATCACAGACGGTCTCAGGAACAGATTTATTATGAAAGAAGAAGCAAGCAGATATTATCAAGAGATTACCTACATTAGCAAAGACTGAAGTGGGTATGTTTCTTGTTACATGACAGGATACAAGAATAGGCCTTTGAAGAGTTCCTTTCTGGATACAGCCATTCCCATACTTGTGTTCTGCATTTTCACATAGACGTTTTTTCTTCTAGCTGACACAAAATAGTTATAATTTTAATTCCCTTTAGCTCAATTCTTTACCTATGCACAACTTACCGTGGGAATGTCTTCATGCCAGTTAAACATGCATATACAAAGTAAAAGATAGGAATGGTTAGCTTCTTAGCCTTGTGATTACCTCTTGTTATTTATCATACTTTCTGATAGATACTTAAATCATGCCATAGATAGATTGTTCCGTGCTTTTGGACACCTCCTCCATATGAACCCTTCTGTGTTTTGAATAAAGCATGCTTACATCTTCTGAACTATGCTGTCTTATGCAATAAACCAAACAATCTGTGGTATGCTGTCAGCTGACAATGTCAGCACAACATGCTAGGCAGGTTATCAGTTAAAATGCAGGAGGTATACTTGAAAAAATACCTTCAAAAAGCTGTATGTTCTCACTGGCAATATTAAAGGTCTATTTACACAAATTACACCTATTTTTAAATAAAAAAATAACAAATGACACCATCTGACTTCAAATACTGTCATGTAGTCCTAAACTGCCATTCTGAACTGTAGACTCTAACTGTGGATGCAAACACAATGAAGTACTCAAACAATGGAAAATAGAGGGAGGAAGGGGAGAGCCTAATACCATGCAGTAGCTTATACTTCAGTGTAAGCACATCTCCATGTAGACACACAAGCATATATATATAAATTAGACAATTATGCAATGATTTCAGTGTATTTATCTCCAATATTTAAAAACTACAATTTCCATTTATTCATGCAAATTAAAATATTGGTGTCTTCTGATGAGAAGTATTACACTGGTAAATATGGTTATAAGTCAGATCCACATCCATATGGATCTCATCTGATCAATAATCAGTGATGTGGGTCTGGCTGCCTTGGTGGTGACAGAGAGTAGGAACTGAGTGTTCCCTCAGGTGCCATGACTACCTTCAAAGGAAGTATTGACACAAGTGATGTTCCAGTTTTGTCTTGGTATTACAGATTTTCTAATTTTATTCTTTCTTTTGTGTGAATTATTTAGGGACTAGGAGTACAGGAGTGCTTCTGTATAACAGGCCTGCTTTTTTAAGATGAAAAAGACTATATTGTTATAAAAGCTCCTGGTTAATGCCAAAGATAAGTAACTGGCAGCTGGTTTCAGAAAGAAAACTATATCCTCTATAGATTTTTATCTACTTACATAACAAAATGTCTTATTGATAATGCAAACTGAACTTTAAAACAGAAAAGGAAATTCAGTTTATCCTGTCCCACAACTGGCACATGTAATTTCTCACTGTAGGGTAACACCTATAGACAAATTATAAAATTGAGTAGACTGTTTAAAAGGACACAAACTAAATGCTTAGTAAAAGTGGGGATTTCTTTAAACTGATGGATAAGAAAACTAGCCCTTACAAACCAATTAGCTCATTGAAACAATATTCTCAATGAAAATAAATGCAACTGTCTCTTTAATAGGCAATGATGTATTCCCTAAGTGGCTCAACTCTTATGGATATCCAAAGGTTAGGGCAGGTCAGTTTTTCTCCACTGTTAACAACCAGGACCTTACTTCATGGATGTGGTTTCACTGCACTTTACCTTAATACAACAGATGCCAAAATCTTCAAGAGAGTCTGGAGGAGTGAGGCATATGGGTCATTTGGAAACAAGCTTGCAGAATAAAGTAAGTAGAATGACTAAATAATACAGATCTTATCTGTACCAGACTGGCAATTAGCTAAATTAAAATAATATCTTGCTGGTACATTTTTCTATTTAGGAGTAGACCCAACACTAGGACTTAGGTAGCTGTAAATTAGTTACTTCAATGCTTGTCAGATATGTAGCCTCTGAAGTGGAATCCAAAAACTTGTTATGCACAGAACAAGTCCAGTACTTAATAAGTGTAAATTGCCTTGGAAGAATAATTTATAGAGTTGAATACTAGAAAGCTATAATGGAGAAGATAAACAGACATTAAAAAAAAAAAAAAAAAAAAAAAAAAAAAAAAAAAAGCCCTCAAAAATCCCAAACCAAACAACAAAAATACTCCAAACAACCACCAGCTGTGGCTTTGAGGCTTCCTCTCCCAGGAAAAACTTGTTACTTAAAGCCAGTAACTTTAAATGAAAAGAAAAAAAAAAACATTCTAGGAAACAGGGACTTGAGTTACCTAGGAGTCCTAGCTGCTAAACTAAAGAGTCATATTCCCCCATTGATGCTCTACTTCTGGTGCCAGATCTTGGGAATCAGATACACATGCAAATTAATAGAGCTCATTAAGTTACCTTCTATCAGCCGAACCATGGTAACCAGCCTGGGGTACTCTTCTCCTATGGCAAGTGAGAGATAAACACTCAGTAACTCACACCTGGTGTCTATACTTAATGCTGCTTTCTTTTCAGGCCACAACAGTCCAGGGCACCCTCGGCGTACACATACTCTTCACTGGTGGTTCTCTTAAAAAAAAAAAAACCCAAACCAACAAACACACAAAAAAAAAAACCTAAAGACACTAAGTTTAGGTACTTCCATGGTTAAAGAGGGGTTCCCATTTGTATTTAAATTTTGAACTCAAGTATTTTAAATATCAAGGTCCTTTTTAGGAACGCTTGAAACTTACTGGACTTTAGCGAGAGTTCACAAGGATGTGAAGGGAGGCTAGCGGGACCCGAACGGCTGGGAGAGGGAACTCCACACCGCCCCGACTGAGGGCACGGAGGCACTGCCCTCAGTCGCTGAAAAGTCGCTGAAAAGCTGCCTTTTCCCGGGGCACATTCCCCGCGCTGCCAGGGCCAGGACATGCCCCGCGACAGAGTCTCCTGCGCCACCCGATGCAGGGCCGCGGCCAGTTCTCAGACAAAGACCGGGACGC
>WEIU01020664.1:2296-34227 GCA_013389925.1 Aegithalos caudatus | reverse complement strand
TGAGTCCAGACTGGCATGGTTCTGCTTACATGTCCTCCTTCTGCCACCAAAACTGAGCCCAGGAGATGATTTGGCTAAGATGAACCCCATTGTTTTTAGTGTTGTTTTCCAGTAGAACCAGCATGTTGTGTCACTGACCGGGTACTAATGCTAGCGTGAGCCAGGAGGCAAGTCCAGAGCTGAGAGCAAAAGGGGAGAATGGTACTGTGGAGATCAAGATGAAGATCAGTCCTAGTTGCCATGGAACTATTGTCTTAGGTCTCCATTTCTGTTGTTGTCTCCATTGTTTCCTAGTGCATGTCTTTGTGTTCATCTTTGCTGGGTAAGCTGGTAGTAACTGTCACAGATGTCCTGATTATAAATATGTTTTCTGTCACCAAGAAACTTTCATGATGTTGCAGGATTTTTTACTGACCTTTAAAATGTTTGTTGCTGTGAAGTTTGTGCTGAAGAGAAATTTTGTCATTGCTTGGTTGCAGAGTTAGAAACTGCTTTTTGGGAATGTGCTGCTGTTGGCAATATGCTTATGAATATCTCTAATTTCTACTGTTTGTGAAAGTAGATAAGAAATTCTTTGACTTCTATACATTTTGTTCCTAATTATTCATAGAATGTGTTTTATGCTGTGGTGCAAAGTGTCTCACCAGAATGATGGTGTAATTCAAGAGTTTTTAATGTCTTATTGTGTGAAACAAGCTGGAGCATTTTGTCTTCATGCATTTGAAGTCATCATTGTATGGACAGCTTGACTTGTCCTTCATTTGGAAGGAGAAGATAATGGCTGAAAAGGGGAGTTATACAGTAGTTACCGTTTTTCTTTTGTGTTTCTTCAGTAATTTGAAGGGATTTGCTTTGTGGATGTCAGTTTTGAGTCTTTTAAATAGCACATAATGGGTATTGATGAAAACTATTGCTCTTCCCAGTGACTTTCTGTGCAAAATTGTTAAAGATGGTGAAGTTCCTACCTAATGAAGTCAATCTGTGACTCTTGTTTTTAAAAGAGCTACTTGGGGAAGAGGTTCCTTTCTCCCTTTGTTTAAGTGTATTTTTTAAAAACTAATTTGCTTTTGGATTTTTTTGTTGTTGTTGGTTAGGACTCCTGGGCTAGAGACAGTCTGTCAGTTTATTCTGTCCACTGAAACAATCATTTGCATCTTGTAGAACAAGATCAGATGCTGTCCCTTGAACTTGGATACTGTTTGTACTTGAAGAAAGGCAACTTTATCTCATCAACTCTGAATACATATTGTATCCAAAGTAATTGCGTGGGTCTGTAAAGGCACATTATCTTGGGACAGCAAACTTGAACTTCTGTATTCTCTTGCTGTGGGCAATACAATATTTCAAGTTGGACCTGCTTTGATATGTCTGTGCTATTTTTCTCAATTAATGAAATAAAACTTCAATCTTTATTTGAAAAATGAAAAGAGCAACCTACTGGAATGCCTTCCATAATATGCCGATGGGTCTGGTAATCATGCTTTCAGTGTCTAGAAATACCAGTATTTTTTTGACTTTTGGTACAGGGGGAAAGATCTAGGAGAATCTGTATTTTGACTAAACTCTGTGATGACACACTTTTTATATTAGCAACTTTCTCCTGTTGCTACTGAAGGAATAGTACTTTACACACTTATTGTTTCTTTTTAAAGTACTTTCAAGTGTTAAACTGTAGTCTTGTCCAGATCAGCTTATTTTAAGGCTTACAGATCTGACTGGTGAAGAATTCTTAGTCTGAATCAACGCCTGGCCATAAGAGCCAACCTTCCTCATAGAGCTAGGAATGTCTGCCTGGGAATGGGGCTGTTTTTAATCATATGGCAGATGAACTTTTGATAGTCTGCAAATTGTGTACAAGCACATCATGCCATATGGCAGAAAATATGCCCAGTGCATGATGAATATCGCCTGCCTTTTAGCTAAGTGGCAGGCGTATGTCTTAGTAGCATCTTGTCAAGATGGGTTTGACCGAAGCACAGGTGTCCCCTGTCGTATAGCTGCATGGCAGTGTTTTTATTGGGATCACACTGTGGAGGAACAATTCTGGTCTCTTCTGCCTGTCATTCCCTAAGACACTCCTGGGCAGGGTATTTGCGATGTAGTTTTCTTAATGCTCCCAANCAGAAAATTGTCAGGGAGAGACATTTATTTATTCTTGATGGAAAAACAATGGGATGGTTTATTTTCCTTTGTCTAGTACTGTTAATAGTTAAACTGCAGTGTAGCCCAGGAGTATCTGTCTTGTGAGAGGCTATGATGATGTGATGTACAAGCAGTACCCTTATTCACCTACTCCATTCTTAATCCATATTTTCTTGATTATGCAAAAAATGTCTACGTAGATTTAAATTTTTTGCCTCTTCATCAATGCTAACACAATGTCTCTTCAAAACCTCTTCATTCTTCTTAGAAGTAAGCCTGTACCAACCAGTTAAAAACCAGTTTGTGTCAGAGATGTGATTCAGATTTATGTGGTAGATTTTTGAAATGCTGTTATTAGCCAAATAACTGTATTTTTAAATGCTGTTATTTAGCAAGTGATTACAGTACATTGCTGTTAATTAGCAAGTGTTATCCTGTGGTTTGATTCATGTTCTGGAACCGCTCTGACTGTAGCCTGACTCTTGCAGAGCCTGACCAAGGGATTGCTGGTTTGGCCTCTGTTCCGCAAAGTATGCAGTGAGACCAGTTGTCAGTGGAGAAAGATTTATAGTGCAGGAAGGCTGAAACATCTGGGAGATGAACTAGAGAGGGAATATTTGGATGTTCTTCTTAGTTTTGGAATGGCAATGGGGAAAGGAGGACATATAGTGATATCTAATGGATGTTGCTTCTGTGAAATAGTCTGTGGTCACTACTGCTTGTGAAGCTTCTTTGACCTAGATTTAATCTTTGGTGGGTTGGTAACAGATGCTAGTGATACCAAATTTTCTTGTGAGCTAAGTGATATTTTTGTTTCATAGATTATCCACCACTCTGGTGTACTTCTGTTGTCATATGTGTGTTGTTACTTAGGATGTGATTTAAATTTTAAGACCTTTTGTCTGTTCTGGTTTGTACTGTGAATACCCAGCTTGAGGTATCTCTGGATAATTGTTTCTTGGTAGAGCATGAAATAATCTACTTTTATTTTTTAATTACTTTTGAGGAGAGATGGCAAGAATACTCTTTCCTGAGAAACTCAGGAGACTTCAGAACTTTAGGAGCTCAAATTTCATATAGGAAGCATTTTCTCAGTAGAAATGTATTAACACATTACTTGTGTCCTTAATTTATTGTTAAAAGTGTGACAGAAGTCAGGGTCTGCCTAAGGGGTCTCTATGAGACTTGATCATGGTTTTGTGTACTCTTGGGAATGTACTCCCATGTGTAACTAAACCCACTGTCCATCCTAATCTGATCCCCCTATTCCCAAAACCTATACAATGTATATTCAGTGTAGTGACATGTTACAGAGAAGGAAAGTCAGGTCTTTATCAGTTCATTCTGTTAGTACTATCCCAACATGTCCTCATCTTATACAGTAATTTGTACTAAATTCTAAACTATGACCTTGAAAATGTTATTTGTGACTGTATTTTTTCTGAGGTTTATTTTAGTTACATTCCCAGTAATGGAAAACTTTATTGTGTGCAGGATCTGACCCAAATGGTATTTTGGGTCTTTTGTTGCTTGACACTTTTAGTGTGAAGCATAAAGATGTGCCTGTAGCCCCTCTTTATAGTTTGGATGGAATTGTACAGTAGAAATGAGTTCTAGTTTGGAATGCTATGGACTTCTCTCAGAAAGATTTACAAAATAAATAATGGTATTAGTTTAAGACACAAAACTATTTAATTTTACACTCCAGAATGAACAGTGACAAACTGACAAAACTGGCATTGAAATGTCCTTAAGGCTGGAGTAAGATTAAGAAAATGGGATAGTTGTCAGATAATGTGTTCTCTGAGGGTCTGACTTGAATTTTACCAATTTCACCCTTCTGAAGTAAGGGTGTTCTCTTTAATTTATGGTTTAACTAATTAATTGGTTTGAGATGTAGACATGTGGNCTCTTTCTGTCATGTGAGTATTGCAATGTTTGAAATGAACTGCTAACACATTTATGGTCATTCTAATGAGTAGTAGAATGCTGTGGATGTGAATCATCTGAATTCTCTACAGCACATTCCTGAAATAGTGTTTAAATGACTAGAGATATTATGGGATGCAGGAAAGTATACAAATACCATAAGCCTTTTAGTCAGGCTAGCCTTGCCAGTGGTTTACTATTGCAGCAAGTAAGGCTGACTGTGCAGGATTATTTAGTACACAGTAAACAGGTATTCTGTTCAAGTTTCTGAACTCTGCATATTCTTTTATGGTTTTTTGAGGTGGTCTCTTTTTTTGTTTTTTTTTGGGGGGGGTTTTTTTGGTTTTTTTTTTTTTTTTTTGTTTTTGTGGTTTTTTTTGGTTTTTTTTTTTTTTTTTTTTTTTTTTTTTTNTTGTTTGGTTTTTTGTTTGTTTGTTTGTTTTTGTTTTGTTTTTTTGTTTTTTTGTTTTTGTCCATGTTATTGATAATCCTTAGGCTCCCATTTTATATCTGCTCTTGGAGAGTAAGTTAGTGACCTGAAGTTTATAGTTTGCTAAGGGGTTGTTGGTTAAGCATCTGTTAGCTAAATTAATGATGATATGGTCTAGAAGGTGAATAAATTGCTGATAGTAAAAGAAATTATTATGATGTTATGGATTTTGGGTTTTGTTCTTGCTTTTGTTCTTTGCTTATGTGGTTGTTCTGGCTTACTTGCTAGCATGACTTACAATGATGTAAAATGAGCTACAGGCTTCTGTGCTGTAGCAGGTTGCTGATTTGCATTCAGGACCTGGCTGGCCTGTTGGCTCATTCATGAAAGACATAAAAACTTTATTTTTCCAGGCAAGATCTTGGCAAAAAAATGAGCTTGGAGGACAAATGTAGAACAGTTAGGGATTTTTAGAACCTCCTAGATTTGATATTTCATGTATTTTTTTTTCAGCCAGGTTTTGCTGAAGTATTGTAATGTATCTTCTTTCTGGTCAAAGGTGTGGTACCTGCATGGCTAGTTTTTTAAAAAATGTATGAAAAGTATTTTGAAAAAGAAAGAGCAACAACAAAACAAACTCATAAAATGCCATGATGTTCTCATAATCAACACTTATGATTAATCATTTAATCAATTTAATTATTTTCTTTTTTATTCTGAATTTGTCTGGTGACCTAGTTAGTTAAACAGCTTCATCCAGCTACCTGAAGTTCTTGAACCGCTTTCACTGCAGGTGTCTGATGTTGAGGGATGACAGTATTTAAAGAACCCTTCTTGTGGCAGAACTTATTGAGGTAGTAGTTCATTGCTTATTAAGATAATAGGTTTCTAACAGATCTTTTGAGAATAAGCTCTCACAAATAGCTATTCTGTACTACTGTATTTGAAGTTGTTAAAAATGGCCAGTATTAGAACGTTGTCTGAATGCCCTCTCTTTACTCAGGTGCAGTAAGTACCCATCTCTTTAAGATTTGCAGAAATGTTTAAAGCTGATGTTGCACTGAAGATGAAGGCAGTTAACATTCAGATACCATGAAAGTTTCATGTGGCCTTGGTGGTGGTGATGTCTTGATGGGTATTTTGATTACATAGTAACTTAGTACTTAACTTCAAACAGGAGAGTACTGGATACTTGTAAAAAATTTGATGAGCAAGAAGCTTAAAGGGTTCTGACTTAACAATGGTTGTATCTAAACAGAAGTATGAGCACATATCCTGGAAATCTAGTCCCATGGTCACCTGAACTGTAGTCCTGACCATAACAGGTCCTAGGTCTCTTTTGGGCCAGCTGATCTAGAAGTCAGCATTGAGAGATGAGAGCAGTACTTCAGCAAATTTCACTTCATTATAGTGTCCAGCAGCCCAGGAGGTTGGAAGCACTCAGAAACCACACTTCTCCCAGTTGAGGTATACTCAAAGAGCATTACCTCCATTTCCTCTTGGAATATCTCCTTTGGCTGTGAATCAGTCTGACATCACTTGATGATGACGACGGGAAAAAGAAATATTGGGATGGTAAAATCTTTCAAAGTGCCCATTCCTATAATCTTGTGATTTTTTTTTCTTTTCAAGAATGTTGACACTGAAGTCATAGAATTCTGAGCTGATCAAGGAGCATAAATAAGCTTCCTGCTTCTGTGTACAAACTCATCAAGGCCCAAGTTAGACAATGTAGGGACAGTTCTTTTCCTCTAGTGTTAAGACCTTTGGATCTGCTGTAGAAATATCCTAAGAATATACCTGGTAATAGAAATCCAATATTAAGTTGGAAGGCAGGATAGTGGGCAGGGAGTCTGTATGATGAATAACAGTCTTTATTTTTAATTATTTTTCTTAAATAAAAAGAAGCAAGCACAAAATTTTACAAAAATCCATGTTTACTATTCTATTTCAGAGAAACACATTAGTGCATTACTGTATTTCACTTCCACCTATTTGCTTGAGATACTTTTGATTTTCATGTGAAAACATTTATACTTTTCTTTCAGACAATAAAATGGTTCATGGGGCAGTATTTAGCACTTGTCAGTTTGAGCGATCTGATGAATTTATGAAAGAGAGAACTGAGACTAGCTGACTGAAGTTTCGAGTTCGTGATTAAAATATTGTGCTAGTAAAGGCTGAAGGTATTTCCCTTTCCATGTGTTGCTTCTGTTTGGCACCCCTCTTCAGTCATACTACAGATCTGTTTGTGAAAATTTGTTGTGCATCAGAGTAGAAGGGTTTTAAAAGCAGCAAGAACAAAGAAGAAAAAGATCCTATTCAAGATCATGGCACAACAAAAGCTTATAGTACTTCTTTATCAGTGAAAAGTCAATTTACTTTTTTTTTAATAAAAGTTATTATTATTTTGAAAAGTTTGACCACCTGAACACAATCTCTGCACATTTTGGAGACTAAGGATAAATTAGGTATAGAATGTGTACCACATGAGTACTGACTTTGGTCTTCCATACAAGTGTTAAAGTAACAGCAGGCAACTGATGATTTTTTGATTTTTTGTTTCAATAGAAACCACAGTTTTAACATGGGAAGACAATTAATACTGTTCATTATATTGAAACTGGTGGGCCAGAATATAATCTGCATCCCAGAAGAGCTTTAAAAATTTTTGCAAATGCAATTGCAATTACTTACTGCATCAGAAAAAAAAAAATTGGCAGCCTAGCCTGGGATTTGTGGGCACACACTAGAGTAGGTTGCTCTGAATGCTTGTGGCCATGACTCAGAGCACCCTGGTCTGGTTTTGGTTTACCCAGTTGTCCTGCACTGGGCAGTATGTTGGACCAGACAACCTCCAGATGTTCCTTCCCTTCATTTTTCACCAGGCATATGTGGGTAAATGTGGCTTTATTAGTGTTAGATCATCTAATTAACTAGGCATTTTTTGGAAAAAGATGCTAGTTTGGCAAAGTGAAATGTTGATGTAATCTGTTTAAATGCAAGCAAACTACTTCTTACCCTACCCAACATGCATCTCTGTCTTAAAAGGACAAATTACACGATCAAGTAGCTGTGGGACAAGCAGACTAAAATGTGCTGTATTGGAATGGGAATTATAAGGGTGGTTGGAAGTTTTAAGTGCTGTTTAGCAGCATAATGGAAGTAACTCAACCACTGTTCACTTCAGTAGTGTCTAAAACGATTTAAGGCTTCAATTTGCTGTAGCTATCAATTCTACAAGCAAAAATATAGAAATAAAATTTCTTTGTCACTTTAAAAACCAACTCTGTTTTGTTTGATGTTAATGTAGTTACTGTTACTTACTCTGGAGTTGCTGTGTACTTATAATAACTTGAATTTTGGAATTTGATGAGGAAAATACGTATCACATCTAATGATTGACTTATTAAAGCTACCTCTGTGGGCTACATCATTGGCAGCATAATGTTAAAGTTACTACTAAATGTATCAGAAACATCTTGTTACAATTTTTTTTTTCTCCTTCCTTCAAATGTGACTTTGGAAGAGACAGCGTTTTAAAGTTTGTTCCAGAAGGCACTTTGAGAGATGGATGATTGAAAAAACTCTCCTGAATGGCACCTTGCTGTACTTCATAGATCATAACAGCTTTTATTCACCACTGTGATTGTGTTTTAAATTACTACCTGTGGATGAATACTTGAAAGAATTGGTCTGCTGGCTACATACTTGCCTTGATTGAGGGCTATCTTGAAGTTGCCTTTAAATTACATGGGGTTCTTGATGATCCTAGCATTTTCTAATCTTTTTTGTACTACATGGTTTGTTTTGTATCTTAAATTCTCGCAATTTTAGGAGGAATAGTAATTCTACCTTTAATTTCTTTTTTTGTTTTTAAAAAAAAGTAATTTCAAGCTAAGATGTATAGAAATGCTTCTTTAGCAAATGATAGTTGCTGCATTTGCATCATTCTTTCAGTGGAAGTAATAAATTATGTAATAAATAATTAGTATACTAACAGCTGCTGATGGCCTGGAAACTGTTTAATTTATAGGAGGTACATTAGTTGTAGGGATAGCTCCAAGTGATATCCATAACAGTGGTGTACAAAAACAAAACTGCTTTATTAGTTTATTGAAAATATCAATAAGGCAGTAGCATGCTATATGGACATTTAATTGAACTGTCACTAATAAGCCAGGCAGAAGAAAATGAAAAAATGATTGTCTGAAGACAAACCGACAGTTGAAATTGGTTAAAGTATTTAAATAAACACTTCTTTTTTTTTTTTTTCAGCAGTTACAGTGTTGATAAGTTTGGATAAAACATTCCATTCTTCTGTTTTGATGAAAAATTTGTGTTAGGATCTTTTGGAAGTATAAAAACAGGGAATATTTTATTGCTTGTTAGCCAGTGTAGTGGTCAGGACTGTGAGAAAGTCAGTCATTTCCTGACTATTGAAAAGCCACCTTCCCTGAATGAATGAGATGGGGGAGGTACCTGAGAATCCTAGCTCTGTTTCCTGAGGTGCCATAACCCAAGGCAACAGGAAAATGCAGTTTTCAGTTTTGAAAATGGATCAATTTGAAAAACTTGAGGGGGGAAAAGCAGACAGCTAAATAAAAAGAAACAATGCTGTCAAAATTGCTGTGGAATGTAATCATTGTTCCCTAGATAGCATTGAGAGGTGTGCCTCTCGCTAGAAACATTTAACCAATCAAGGGCTGTCTGTGATCTATGTAAACTCCTCTCAGATTTTTATCAACCTCAGTTCCCAGCTTCAGCTGCCACATCGGTAGTGCCCTCTGTTCCTAGTATTTGATCTTTCCTCTTTACATTCAGAAAACAGCTTGAGCGAATAAGCAGAAGATAAGAGTGTGATGAAAAGAGTGGGTCTTAGCCTGTATGAATGCCTCACTCTGTCTGTGTGAATAGTATGGAATAAATAGAAGGTAGGTAAAGGTGATGGCAGTGGGAAAAATGCCACATTCTTCAACACTCTGAAACCCATGATACATTTTAGTTTTTTGGCAGCTTAACACCACCACTAAGATTGGTTGTGACTGGCCAAAGGAGCATGCTTTGTGCTGTATGGTTCTTGTTAGTTCTGCTATTGGGCCACAACAGCAAAACAGAAGGAAACAAAGACATAAAATCAGGGCTGGGGTGTTTAAGTCTTTGTATTTCTTAGTGGGGCATTTGCAGGCTACAAACATCTCCACTAACCTCAGGTGAGGGATTTCCCTGACCCCTCTCTACCTCATTCTGCACCTGTTCTGCAAAAAAAACTCTGCTCCACTTTGCTCCTCTGACAGACGGACTCGGCAGCCTTTCTGCCTAGTGTGTGGATCATAGGAGCAGCATGCCATGTGAATCTTCTTGCCTGTGTCCCTCTTGTCCCTGCAGTTATCCATTCTGCAGCACACTCTCAGTTACAGCTATTCATAAGTTTTTGGGCCATTTATGAAGGACTTTGCTTATAGCTTAAGCATTGGAAATGTCAGTACATAAAGGCCCTTTGACATCAATTAAGCTATTTCGTCAGGTTTGTGAAAGGAATAGATTTTTGTCTTCCCAAAGGCAGTGAAAGAATCAAAAAATGCCATAGCCTGCTTTTCTCAGCTGGCACAGTGGATTGCCATGCTCCATCAATCAGACTAATTCTCTGGCTGCCAGTGAGGGTCACCAAGCACTGCTGCTTCCTTGTATATCTCCCAGCAGCTGGCTTTAGAGGGACAACAGGAAGAATAATCCAGGCATGGAAAAACAAGGAGATATGGCTAGTTACTTTGCAAACTCTGTTTCTTGCTGTTGCACAAGGCCATGCATTTCTTCTGCAAATTCTTGTCCAAGAATATTGGTTTCATGATCAGAAGTTACATATGGTGGTGTTTGGGTTTNTTTTTTTTTTTTTTTTTTTTTGTATTTATTAGGATTCCAAATAAAAGATGTCTGCTGGTATGAATGGATTATTGAAAGTAGCAATCACTCTGAGACAGAATGTCTTGTATGTGTAGATGGAGAAATGCTAATAACTGCTGAAATACTGTAATGTTAAAAAATTATCAGTTCTGTTTCTACCTGGAGATTGCTCTGGTACCGTTTGGTAGAAGACTCTAGTTCTTGTTGGTATTTATGTAAGTTTATGTAAACCAAACCAGAGACCTTGTTACAATCTATTGCAAATGCAAATGATACAAGTACAATGACTTTTAAATATAGAGAAAGCAGTATGGTGAAGGAGAGAAAATGTGATGGGCAAAATGAAATCCTTTTTGTATTTGTGGCATGAAGCAGTGAAGTCAGCAAAAAAGACAGGACTTGGACTATTTCACCTGGACTTCTAGTAAAGAGCAGAGTTTTCCCACTATTTCTTCAGGGAAAAACTGATGAAACACAAGTTAGGCTGGGAGAGAATGAATTACCATGTACTGAAAAAGTCAGTGAAGAGCTATGCAGATCGTGTTTAAGAAGGAATGCAAATGTTTTATTTTATTACAAACCCTGCCTTGCTTCCTTATTGTTGTTATCTACAAAAGTTCAATTCTTCATAGCATGGCACAGAAAGAGATGCTTGTTATACTGACAACTCAAAGCATAATTTGATCAACTTGTAAGTGGGTTAATAATATTTTGAACCAAATTTAAAGGAATGGGGTTTTCTTTAAGCGAGCATGTAGTGCTGATGATTAAGTTCTACCTTTTCAAGAACTTGACAGAAGATCAGATCTCTCTTTTTATGGCTGATTTAAATCCATCATTATTCTGTCCAGCAAAATTACAAGCCCACCTTTGAAAGCTCTTTTGAGAATTTTACTTCCCTACCCTAGGCAATATCTGCCAGATCAGGAAATTCCAACTTCTCTTGAATTTACTACGGAACTCCTGGAGTCTAAAACTCAGAAAACAGATTTTTTGCTGGACTGTGAATAATCATGCTGCTCTCTTTCTTCTCTAACCTTCTGTAACCACATACTTTCTAAATTAGAACTTTAGCCATGTGGAGTGCCTACAGATAAGCTAAAAAAGAATTGCATGGACTGTCACGAGCTTGGAAATCTGTCCTCTGGTTAGTCTGACTCCATGCTCATACACATTCTGACTGAACATTCACTTTCCTTGTATTTGTTTTCTGTACATAGCATATAGAAAAGCATTGAAATGCATGCTGACACCCAATGGCATTTTCAACAGATTAGAAGTTTGACTCATATTTAATTAGAGTGTGCCTACTTTTAAACTTTCCAGTACTTCTGGAAATTGTTTGAGATGACTGATGTTTATAGGATGAGAGTTAGAAGCTTAGTCTCCAAGAAGATACATTTTATTTTAGAAGCTTGAATGATACATGAAGTAATTTCCTAAAGGAACCTAAGGATATTATGTAGAATTGCAGGAAAAATAGTAGCTCAAAACATTAATATTTATGTTAAAGATTTTTCACAAAAGCAACTGATGTAGGTTGATTTATGAAAGATAGTAAGAGCCTTCCATTGAGAAATTGAAAGAGAGTACATAAGTAATTGGATAGTAGAGATTTGTATCTGGACTATCTCTTAAGAGCAATCTTCTCTATTCAGTTTAAAAGAATAATAAATGGCAAATGGAGATGTAATGGTTATCTTGGCAAGGAGCGACTGTATTTCCACTATATGAGCTAATGCTGAGGTTTTTTCATTACTCAAACTGTATAAAAACTTTACATCTAACAAAATACTGAAAGTGATTTTTATGAAGTATTCATTTAAAAATACCGTGTCTAAGAAATTCCAGAAGTCTGTAAAATTGCAGCTTCCTAGTTCAGCTGAATTTATTGAAGCATTGCTTATGGCAGCTTGCCTCTTACAGTACAAAAGATGTGTACAGTGTGGAGATTACCATTAAATCAATTGTTTATGCTTAGGTGTTGTTTTTCTATGAAAGTGCTTCTGCTCAGTATTTGAGACAGCATTGTAGTTTTTTGTGTAATTTGCAATTATTTTTAAACTCTCTCCTTATGAGCACCTCATTAAGGAACTAGTTTGGACTTAAAAAAAAAGTCAAAATGCCTAAGGTAAAGGCTCCCAGAGAGGGATGAAGTATTTTTTTGATTTTGTTTTGGAAAACATGACAAAAGTATTAATCACATACAAAGTTTGCTTCTAGCCTTGTCCAAGGCAAGGCTGCCTTTGACTTTGGTGTAGATATTTCCTTTGTTTGTTCTGTAAAGTTTTGTATCCTTTGCAGGATTGGGCAATTAACTGATTTACATTATTTTAATTTGAAATTCAAGTAGCCAGTAGATCAAGGTATTAGAATAAATGGAAATTTTCCTAACTGCCCAAGCATTTGCATTTCATAATCCAACAGCAACCAGTTAAGATTCATCCTTAGTCCAAAAAACCCTCAACCTTCCAAAATCAGCCTCCTAACTGTCACCACAGGAAAACTTTGCAAAGCAGGTAAGCGTTTCTCCAATTTTGCTTGCTTAGTTCTATTTGTCTTGTTCTAATAGCTATATTGTGAGGAGGAGGAGAAATTATGTATGTTGCAGCACTACCTGTGAGCTCCATCAAGAACCAGGGTTTCAATGTCTTTTAGGAATTCTGTTGTTTCATGACCAATTCACACCAATCTGAATTCAGACTGCAAATGCTTCTATGCTTTTTCTTGTATTGGTATTTGTACTGGTACTGAACTGGTTAGGCAGCTAAACTGGTTTAAAAGAATTAAAAATTCAATTTCTCCTCCTAGATTTTTCTTTGAAGTCATGTATTATAGAGTCATATGAATGCCAGAGAAGAGGTATGAATATGTAGCATGGAGGAAAAGGAGAACTGTGACAGCCAGGTTAGATCAACTTAAATTGTTATGGAACTGCAGTTTTTGGTGTGGCATTAGGAGGGTGCAAAAATTATTTTTCTCTACTCAAGTTATACAATGATGAAGTTTTAAGCTCCAAGAAACAAAGGCAAGGTGGGAGTGAATACACAACTATTTATGTGTGCATATGGTTTGGAAGCATGGCAATAACAAAGATTTAAGAGTTATATGCAAAACATGTGAGATCAGAGTTACTGTCATACAATTACTTTGTTTATTTCATCCCACCACATGCCTATCGTCATGGTGAAATTTTTTTTCATTATATTCAGCTTAAACTTATTTCAACTCATGTTTGTTTTCTCTTACCCTTCCACTACATTAAGCCTTGCAAAGAGCCTGACAGTCATCTCAAAAACTTCCCTGTAGGTAGGGGCAGGCTGCTGCTGCATCCCTGTGAAGCTGCCTCTTCTCCAGGCTGAACAGTGCTCAGTCCCTCAGTGTCTTCACTTCAGCTTGGTGCTTGGGTGTGGCTTTCCCTTGGACTGTCACTGTGATTCTGTTCTTTGTAATTTTTATCAAATCTGGTTTTGAAATCATTAAATTTTGATTTTGACCTCAACAAAATGCAGTGGCAGTGAGGTCCAGCTATGATTGTGCATTGTGCAGGACTTGGTTTTGAGCCTGCTCTTCTGTATTTTCTGCATATGTTTCTTGTAGCATGAGAAATAGTAAATGCTGCCTCTACTTTTCATGTGTTTGGTATTTGCACTCTGTAAGCAACTACCAAAATGAATGACATTAACCTGTTCAATTATGTTACATTCTACACCTTGATTGCCACTGCCCACTTTCCTGTGTCTGTTGATCTGTAGTTTTATTTTCAACATGTTGTCATGGCAGAGAAGTGCAGGGGCTAACAGAGCTGAATGCAGTATTTAAAGGTAATCACACAACAGTTCCCTATAAATTGTGTGGTGGTGTTTTCTGGCTTGTTTTATATTTGTTTCCTCATAACTTGTAAGTAAGCTGTTCGGTATTTTCATTTCTGTTAAATGTTCAGCTGATTCAAAGAGCCATCAATGAGGAGTTGGATGACTTCTTCAGTAGTGTTGAAAAAATAATTGATGTCTCTTAGTCTAGTACAGTGGTACAAAATCTTCTCACAGATTTTTTTTTAAACTACCTCCTTTTTAAAGGAGTTTTAAGTGTTAGCTTAAGAAATTGAATTTGAAAATGTGCAGACTAACCTCATTGTGGTGTTCTCATCGTCTTTCCCCTTCTCAAATATGCTTTCACCTTGGAAGAGAGGACTCATAAAACATGGCTGTTACCTACTCATTGAGATTTTTTGAATATTGTTTTGATGTTTGTATGCTTATTTGAAGAAATGTTAATTTACTCTGTGCTGTTATCAACCACAAATAGGGATGAGGTTTTAATATGTACTATATTCTCTGCAGTAATTATTTAACCTGGTTTGGAATGATCTTTTTTAATCAGTGATGCAAACTGCTAATAAAGCTGAAGGGAGTGCATTTTCATGTTTGGGAAAGGCAGGCAGCTCTATTCAAGTCCATAAGTAGAGTATTAACTCATCTGGAAACTCCAGGTTCCCTTTTACAGTGTCTCAGATAATTCCTCAGCAATCTTTGCAAATTACTGCCTTGGCAGTATTTCCCCTGCTCTAAACAGCTCTGTGCCAACCACACTTGGTAAAGAGGGATCTGTGACAAGCAATTATATGCTGGGGGTAGAGGAAAGGCTTGTAAGGCTTCATGGAAAAGGAACCAAAAAGGATAGCTGACCTGAAAGGGGTTTAATCAGTTTGATGTGAGAAGCAGAAGCCGGTTTCTTTTTTTTCTTTCATTCCAATAGAAGGCCATGCTTCAATAAACTGTGTTTGTGCTGTATTTCTGCTAGGAGCTGCTAGAAAATTTACTGTGTCCATTCCAGGTTTTGGGGTGGATTTTTTCAGTCAGTTTCTGGGAGTGGGTGTGTGCGAAGGAAGTCACAGCAAACTTAGGCGTTTCCTGTTGGATAATTGTTACATATTTCCCATTCCTCAAACCTTGCTGCTGCTGGGAATAAATTTGATCTAAAACTTGAAGTCAATTAATATTGTGAGTAAAGAAATATTAAAAAAGTAGAGAAGCTGAAGTAAGTCTGCATTGATTTTGTTTAATATAACACTATTTTCTGAGCATCTTAGAGTATACAAAGAAAGGTAGTTTAAAAAGGGCATTATGAACTAGAGTTCTTCATATTAAAATTATTAGTGGAAGGGATTAAATGTAGGCCAGAACATATATCTGAAATCTTCTTATTAAGTTTTACATTGCTTTAATCTTATAGTACCTGAGTTCATTATCTTGCACTTTTAAGTTCAGTGTTAGATTTATATGGAGCAAATGTTTGCTGCAGCCCTTACTTGTTAGTTCAGTTTTGTGCAGTTTTACCAATACATGTTAGCTCCTGACTTCCATCACTCTGCTCTCAAGACTGATTTTCTAGAGTCTCTGATCTGTGAAAACAGCTGAGACTGAGGGATCTTTCTGAACCATTTGCACCAAGGGTTGGCAGACCATCACTTGATGATGACCTAAACTGATGATTTTTTGATTTCTTAAATAAAAAATGATCTCTTAATAATATTAAAATACAAATATATTGTCTTTTTTCTCTTCAGTATTACATTGCTTGCAGTTTTGTAAAATCAGTGCTGTGTTTGTTCATTTTCCATGTAAAAAATTGTTGGCATATATTTTAAGATTTCTCCTATAGCATCTGGAAACAGTTTACCAGAGACCAGAGATCAGTCCAGTGATTTGAGCTCTGATCTAGCTCAGTATTTTTGCAACAGGAGCAGCATTGTACTGCAAAACAGAGATTGTTTAATGAATTATGCATTGAAAATTGTTACAAGTGGTTGGATGAGAAGCTGGAATCTATACGTGAAGAATTCAGTATTGAGAATAACAGAGTGGGGTGCTCTCTCCTGTTGGGTGCAGTTTTTAGGTCTGTAACAGAATTGCAGAGAAATTGGACACATTAACTCAAGTTCCCTTTTCCCTGCTTCTGGAATGATTGGTCTACTTGGCTGAAGGGCTTCACAGCACTGAAGTCAAACATTTGTGAGGTTATCTGAGATGTTCAGATGGATAGTACTTTTTGAAAGTACTTGTCACAGATTTAGGTTTCCTGCTACTGAAATTGGTAACACTCCTGCTGACTTCAGTGGGAGCAGAGTTAGGTGAGCAGAGTCTTTAAATATCCTCTCTGTAAATCCAAAGGTCACTTACAGTGCAAGGGTTGTTTGCAGGAGAAGTGGAGTTTACAGAACAAAAATTTTTAAATAATTTTCTGAAGCTGATGAGGTGAATAGTGGGGTGGTTTGGACTAGTGTGTGTATGAAATTACAGAAAGGAAGGAGGGGACAAGTTAGAGATTAGGAAGATTTTTTAATGCTGATGTTAAATATCGTAATTTTCTGGGTTTTGACTATGTTTTTTATTTGAAATACATTTCTCTTTCTCATATTTAATTATCACAATACAAAAATGTCCTAAATTTAACCCTAACAATATGCCATTAAAACTGCTTTTGGTACTTTGTTCCTGACAACCAAGATGACAAATCGTTGAAATTAATGGAATAAATGTTTTAAATCTCTATCACAAGTGTATCTGTTTTGATTAATTCATAATAGAGTATTCAGTCTATAGACATTTTCTACCTGTAGTTTGTTGTATCATACTTCTATCAAACAGTAAGCTTTTGGGTATGGATTGGTTGCTCCTATTTGCATGGAAATTACTGCAGAGGTTGTGCAATTTTTTGAATTTTAGGAACCAGTGCTTGACTGTATTGGTTGTGGTTTGTTTGGTTTTGGTTTGGCTTTTTTTTTTCCTTTTCTCACCTTGAGTATTCTTAAGAGTACATCTTCCTATTGTAGAAGAATATCTGCTAGTAAATATATAAAATGAAGAACAGAGGGGTACAAGATAGATGAAGGAAAACATTTCAAGGTCAAGTTTGCACCCAGAGGTTGGAGGATCAGGAACACTTAAAATTGCTGTGAAAACAGCATGGTGTTTATGTAATTAAATTAAAACTAATAGCTAAGTTTCTTAACAGTGCTGTCAATTGATGATAACTTTTTCCCTCTAACAACAGTGTAAAGTCATGTATATATAAATAACCTACAGCAACAGTGCACATAATGGCCTTTTTACAATGTTACTGCATTTGAGCTTTCTGGGGGAAGGCGCAAAGGTCGTATCATTGGTTTATGGCTGTGGAATTATCCCTGTGCTGGGGTATGGTTATCAGACATTCCTTACATTCCAGGTGTCTAATATTATAGTGCTTACATGCCAGTGCAGGACCAACTGCTGCATCAAAGAAAAACACTGGAGAAAACATTCATAGTATTACCAATTTCCACTTCTCTGTGGTCCCCTTTTCCCCTAACCTTTCAAAATGTCATCTTTGCATTGAACTTGGCAATGTTAAACAGATAAATTAATTACAAATAGTGATTTGGTTGGGGGCTTTGCCCTACAGAAACAAATAGCTGGTATGCTAAGATGGAAAATATTGGTTCTCCTTTTCACTTTTATTACCTTCAATGATGAAATGATGTGGCAAAATGTATAGCGGAGTTCA
The DNA here is from genome assembly GCA_013389925.1 of Aegithalos caudatus. NCBI lineage: Eukaryota > Metazoa > Chordata > Aves > Passeriformes > Aegithalidae > Aegithalos > Aegithalos caudatus. The sequence goes on along the minus strand of WEIU01020664.1, from coordinate 16,274 downwards.
GCGTGGGGTTTTTTCTTCATTGATGGCAATTGTGAAGTGGAAAGTCAAAACAGTTTATCATAATCAAAAGGGAAACAAAAAAACAAGCCAGCAGGCAGTTTGACCTGGTCCTGCCACCCGTGGGTGTGGGTCCCTTCCTTCCTAAATGCATTCTTCCCTTTCTGGGTCTCAGCTATTCAGTTCATGTGCCTTTTCACAGAAGCACCTGTGAGGGGACTGAGTGAGCTGACACTGAGCTAATGCCATGGCTTTGTAACTGGGAGGAGGCAGTTATGGTCGACTTCCTTGCTGGTAGCACATTTTTATGGCAGTCATTAACATGCACACAGCATCTCATGGTGAGCTGGGAGGCAGCACACTCCCTCTGCGCTCACCTCCCCGTCTGCTGCCTGCTGGACTGACGGCTTAACTTGTGTGTTCTCTGCTTCCTTCCTTTTGAGCCTGTGTGTGTGTGAGAAGGACATCAGTCGCCCATTTTGTGTTATTACTTTGAGGGGTGTATAAGTATGCATTCTAATCCCATACTAAATATGGGTTTTCTTCTGTGGAGGAGCAGGCAAGGTCTTTGGATGACCTGAATATTTTCATCCTTAGCTTTTTGGTATTGCATCAAATCTAGGGAGCTGGGGGATGTGTAGAACTTTTGAGCATTGAGAACAAGTCTTTAAATAAAGAAATAAGAAGGGTATTAATTTTTGTTAATATATTGCAATATATATATCCTGATATTTTTACATTAAACTTGCAAAATTGCTAAATTATGTAGGAAGGTATTTTTTTGGAAAATATACCGTAGGGACCTTAAAGATCATCCAGTTCCAACTCCCCTGCCATGGACTGGGACATCTTTTATTAGACCAGGTTGCTCAGATCCCTGCTCACCCTGGCCTTGAACACTTCTGGGCATGAGGCATCCACTATTTCCCTGAGCAACCCATTCCAGAGTCTCACTACCCACACAGCAAAGAATTTTTTCCTAATATCTAACCAAAACCTACTTTGTTTCACTTTGAATATGTCCTTTACTGTAATGGTATATCATTCATTCTGTGGGGATTTTGTTTTTCAGCTATTTTTGCTATCAGGTTTTAATTTTGAGTACTTGTTCTGCTGTTAAAATAAGAGGACTCAAAAACTTTGCAGTTATATTTTTGTTTTAAAGAACTTGCTCTCTATATACCATACAACTTTTGTAGTAAAAATCCATAGCTGTATTGGCTTAAACCGGTTATGTTCATCATAGATATGGGAAAATAAGAACTTTTGCCAAGATTCCTGGCTTTCCTATGTTGTACAAGTTTAGTAAGTTATGTATAAATATATAGTGAATTTAAGACTTTTTGTTATAGTGCAGTTCCAGTAAGGTTTGTTGGTTTGTTTTTGTCCTTGCCCTGGCAGTTTAATGTTTAACTAAATCAAGAAGAGCTGGAAACATTCGAGGAATGGAGTAGAGTTTGCTACTGTAGTTAATGCTTGTCTCCAAACCCCATCATTGGTAAGGTGCCTACTTGTTATTTCTAAGCAGGACTTGCTGAATATGTTGAACAGTTTGTGCTGTGCTGCAGTGTAGGAGACTCTGAGTTGGTCTGCAGGAAGGCAGCAATCAGAACTGATGATGGGCTGATATTGCCACTTCACATGGTAGTCATAGTGCAGCTGTCTCTCTGGAAGGCTGACTGGAAACTGAGACACTGTTCAGCATACTGCCCTTTTCAGCAAAGCATTTCAAAAACACCTTGAATACTTTGCCTAAATTACAGAGAAGAAACCACTTATCCAGTACTCTAAAAAGGTTTTTTAAAATTCCAAACCCTACGAGGACAGAAATAGATTAGGTTTTAGTTTCCAGTTGATCTTTGTGTGCTTCCTGAATACAATATTGTGTTTACCTGGGTTGCTGGCTAGATATACAGGAGTCTTTTAATGGAAAATGTATTTTTCAAAGTCGTAGATATTCTCTGAAATATCATTGAATATGGTATGGTCCTATCTGCATGAACTCACAGCTCACTTCTTATAGTTATAGTAAATCACTGTCAGTACAAGTCCAGTACTGGAAACCAAGTTTTTGAGGTTGTTAAACAGTTGTGAGAACCTGTTATCCTAGTAGTGCACAAATAATATCCCTACATTCTGTGTTGCTGTGAGGTAGAGAAATAATGTATGTCTCTTGGTCTAATTGTCCATCTGCACGTTTGTACATTTTTCTTTACCAAGGAAACCCTGTAAAACCAAGAAATATATTTCTTTAAGGCCTGCTGTCTGTTGTAAGTATTCAAGGACTTAAAAGAATCACAGGATAGAAATTGCAAGCTATTAAAAGTGGTATTATACCTGTACTTCTTTTAGAAAATAGAGTCAGTGCTTATTTCAAGTTTCCATTCTTATACAAATTTGAGTGTTTAACCTGTCTTTGTATTACCAGGAACAAAATTATCTGAAATCTGGAAAACAAGTGAAAATTCATTAAATGTATCCAGGAAATACTTGCTGCTGGAGTTAAGAAATCTTTGTCTCCAGCAAGTGTATAACTGCTGTGAGTGCAGTCTCTGCAATTAGTTTTTGAGTATCCAGTGGTACAAAAAGGTGGAGGTGCAGTACTGTAGCCTGCTATATATCCGTTCTAGCCAGGAGCGTGGCTGTGAATATTTGACTATGAACCTCTACTGTTGTGTGCAGACGTGTTATACAAAGCAAACACATTAGTGCTCTACATGCTAGTGTCTGTAGTCATACATTTACTGCTATTAAGAAGTCTAATTTACTGTTATTGAGAACATTTCATTATTAAGGAGTGGGTTACATTTAGTTTGAGCTATTACTGATTCTGTTCTGGCATGGAAAAGGTAACATGTATGTTTGCTGTCTTTTGAGCACAGGCATTTGTTGACATTTGGTTGCACACATCTTGTGAACAAGGTAAACATGCATGACCTTACCATATTTGTTTATTTTACACCACTATTTCAAGCTGGGATTGCGACCATGCTGGTCCTTGTTTGATCTGTTCTGCTCTGGTATTGATGTCCACTTAGTTACTCTTTCAAAATAATACCTTTAATAAAGTGGCAGTATATCATAATAACACCCATATTAAAAGAGAATGTACCTAAACAATTCAAAGTTTGTACATAATGTCTCAGCCTGATATCTGAATGGGAGGCGCTACTGTATTAAGAACATGGTGTTTAGCAGCAGAAATCCTGTTGACAGACTCAGGAATGAGCTTTTTTGAGAGACACTTTGTGTGGGACTTGCTAGTTCATAAGTTATTGAATTGAATGTACAAAAAATATGGCAAAAGGATGTTTTGTGGGCCAATTCTGCCCCTTTTGACAGGTAAACAGCCCGGTTACCACTTTTTAAAGTTAGGAAAGAGACAGCAATATAATTGATACAAAGTAAATGCATTTTGTTGCAGCTTCAGCCACTGTAATTTATAGAAGAGAAAATTGTGTTCCCTATGTAATATAATTTTCATGCTGTTAGTGACCTTGGCCATAGGGAGCAGTAATGCCTCTCTTTAACTCTGACCTGCAATGTGGAGCAACAGCTGTGTCACTTTTGCCATTCTGTGTGCACTCTGCTGCCTGCCAGAATTCCTCCCACGTAAATTTAGTCACCCTTGCACATGCTAAGGATTCTTGCATTCAGAATCCTGTACTCGCTAGGGAAAAAGGGGAACCTTCAGGTATTAAATAGTTCAATTAAATATTGAATCCGCCTCTGTAGGGAACCTAAAGGAGTAATTCAGATTAGGTAACTGACTTTTTGAAGGTAATGAGATTAACTGCACCCCTGAGTTTTATATAAGAAATTTGTCTTGGGTGCCTAAAGTGAGTAAAATCCATATTTGTAAGCATATTTAATATGGGATTAGAATGCATGTTTATACACCCCTCAAAGTAATAACACCTATGGCATTAGGGTAAGAATTGAATTGATCTTGAGATCCAACTTGTGCACTAAATTCAGGAGGTTTGGTGAAGAATTGAGAACATTTTTCTTCTTCTGTTTGTATATTCCTTTCATTGATTAAAATTTACATTTGCTTCTTTCAAGCTAGGGATCAAAATAAGAATTAAATACTTTCATCCTTTTGCAAAATAAAAAATCAGTTGATGCTGATTTTATGTTACCATTCTATGTAATTGTGCTAACTGAAAGTGCTTGAAGTAAACTTTTTATGAACTGTTGTATTGGTGGGTATTACTGTGGGTAAACCATCTGTACACCCTTCTGTAATGGTGTATGGATGCCAGATAAATGTGCATGCAATTCTTCCATCACTGGATTTCTTCTCTTACATTTTAATAGATTTCCCATTCCTGCACATCTGAATAGCAGCTTATGTTTTGTCTTCTCATTTCCTTGGAGTTTGGAGAAGAGGTATATTTTTTCAGAACAATTTCTGCCAATAAAAAGTGCTAGCAAGTATTGCATTGTAAAAGAAAATAATTAACGTGTAATATACATCATTATATATGAAAATTAATGGATATGAAATTTAATCAAATTTAATCAAATTTCATATGAGTGTCACACAAAATCTTGCTATACAACAAAGCACATGAGTTCATTTTGGGTATTTGGAGAGAGTTCTCAAATGCACTTTGAAGTTGCTGTAGAAGTTGAGCATTGATCCTAGTACAACTGAATTCCAAACTACAAATCTTGACTGTAGGTCAAGTACCACATAGCAAAGGAGATTTTCTTGGAAGTAATTTTGAAAGGCATTAAGATGAACCTGTTAATAATTCTCAGGTATTTGTGTATCTCTTACAAGCCTATGTTTTTTCTCTAACTGAGAAGTAATTTCAGGTTCGTGTGGGGTGGGGTTATTTTTCATGTCTGTCTCTTTCCCCCTGCCCCCCACTGCCATTTTCTGAGATCTGCCTACTGTAACCTTCTTTTTTCTATTGATAAAGTAGAGTATTAATCAGAACATGTATAATTTATGTTTCAATATTACCATTTATTTAATCTTGAATGGATTTTAGAGAAAAAAGGAGTCAGAGAAGGAATGCAGCAGAATCCAGCATTTCTCTTGCATAGAACATTTTGTTCAAGTAGTGTGTGTGTGTGTGTATACGTATTTGTGCATACACGTTTTTAAGAACATACCTCTTGATATTCTCAGATCACAGAAATGGGAAATATCATGGGCTGTCTGTATTTTGATAGAAAGATAGTTTTACTGGTATAGGTAATAAATGTCACATTTTTTGTGGACCCGTCTTGGAAAGAAGCCTGTCTTCTACGTATTTGTGTGATCTGGGAACCTCAAAATGTAATTTACATCAAATAAAAAAAATTGTCCAAATGAAGCAGTATTTCTGCACTAACAATCCATCAGTCTGTAGTTATGGTTCCATTTTCTGGTATCTTCAGACTTATTTTTTTTAGAGCATGGTGCTTCTAACACCAAGGTTGTGGGTTCCATCCCCATGTGAGCCATTCCCTTAAGAGCTGAATGGGTCCTTGTTGGGTCCCTTCCAACTCAGAATATGCTATGGTTCTGTGATTTGTTATTAACTTTAGCTGCATGTACAGGTACCTTATTCTTACAGGTATGGCTGTAGATGCAAGAACAACTGTTAATGATAGCACATATATCATTGCAGAATCTTCATTTTAAGAGCTTAGCTGGCCAACTGTATTTTGAAAACTTTAAAGAAAACTATGGATTTGATATGATAATAGAGCTTTTCAATTTGTAAACTGTATTTGTCTCCTAAGTCTCCCCAAGCATCTGTGAAGTGATTGACATAATCATCCATTGTTTACATAATGGAATTGCAGAATGCTTCCTGGTTTTCCTTAAAATAGCCACTTCTCCTTACACACACCTGCCTCTTGTTCACTAAGGTTAAAAAAAAAAAGGTGCCCCTAGCTGAGAATACTTGAGCTTAATGATATGCATTAAAGAAATCCAAGCCTTTTTTTAGCTAATTGAACTTCATTGGATACTAAAAATGGACTTTGAAGTCATCCTTTTTAGAGTATTGGCATTCTTTTAAGAACATGTAAATGCATGGCTACAAACACTGTTATGGACTACCTCAGAGTATCAGTGCCCAAGACATGCAAGCACTTAATCCTCTATTATGGTGCAATAAACCTCATTTTTCTTGGTTCACGTTTAATGAATGTAATGGCAGTCCATCTATCATAGGTTACTATGTCACAGATAATGATCTTCACACAGACAAGTTCCTTCAGTCCTTCTTCCTAGATATTATTTCCTGTCCAATTACATCTTGTAACTCTCTGCTTTCAACTTTTGTCTTGCAAATTTTCTCTTGTTTCATGCGTTAATTTCATCCATTTGTCACATGTATTTTGAAAGTAAATAGTGGCTATGTTGAGACAGTTCTGAGGGCCATAAACATTCAGGTATCAATCACCTTGTGCTGATTGCTGTTCAATTGTAAAATGATGCATCAGGCTCAAAAATTGTGTGCTATTAAAAGACTCTGAAACAAAAAAAGGGAGTCATGGGAATTTTACCCTGTTAAGAAATTGTGATCTTATTATGTACTAAATATGCTCTGGAACAGTTCTGACATAGTTCAGATCATAAGGATGCAATGTCCAAGCATGATCCAGCAGAGCAGGATTCATAAAACAAATTGTCCTGTACTGCCTGTCTTTTTGGACCTCTGTCTCTCTCTTCTTGTTTTGTTTAAGGTCCAGTGTGGGTCACTCAAGTACTTTTCCACAGTTTTTAGTGTCTCTTTAATTTATGGAGTGTCTGGGATGAGAGAATGGCTGTTACTCATTCGTATGGTATCTGGTTTTGGACAGGTGAGAACACTTGGACAGAACATTTGCATGATCAGGGTTGACTGCAGTCTAACCTAGAGAATATGGTATTTATAGTAAGAAGTGAGTTTTTGGTTAAAAATAAAATTAGTGTAGAGTGCAGATGAAAAATCAAGGTTGTACTGGGCTTGTATCCCTCCTGTAGAGGTGATCTAAAAATCATGCTATCAACATGACTGTTGCCAGCTCTGGTGTGCAACTTTGGTGAAAGTATTGAATGTTTACTAAAAACCATCTGTCTGTGTTTATACGAGTTTGAGTTCATATTATGATTTCTATGTTGCCATATGACATTTCAAATATTTTTTCTACTTGAACTACATTAATTGAGTTTTGAGTTAATATTATAATGTTAAGGCTAAGGACGACACTGAACTTTAATTTTTATTCAGTTTGTTTCACAAATGCCAACACTTGTAATCAAATTTGAGACAAGACTTTCTTCACAGGTAGGTGTGCCCTTGTAGTTGGCACATCTTGCCCACATGACTAACCAGGCTCACCAAAGCACTGTTGCTTTTACTTGATTGATGCTTCCTCTGAGCATTGGGAACTCTTTGACATAGATGCTCTGTGTTCAGTCTGCTGCATGCTGCCCTCCTGAAACTGTGCTTGCGTTTATCCTGCATCTGAAAGGCTTCTCCTGCTTCCCTAAGAGCCATCCCTTTCTCTCTAGCAATTACTATTTACAACAAAACAGCAACCTTGGAAGTGGTGCTGGTAATTACAAATAGGCAGCATTTGGGCAGGTGTACCTGTTATGGCAGCACTAGCCAGCTGCAGCCCGTGGGCAGCTGTTGGCCTGCTGAGCTGCACAGCTGGATCCTGGCCGTGGCAGCACTGCTTCTGCTGCCCAGAGAGGAGGAGCAAGGTGGCACTCAGAGCTGGGGTTTGTGAAGAGTCCTTGGAGCAGCCCTAGTCAGAACTGTGGCAGTGTCTGGATTTAAAAATGCAGGTCAGCAGTGTGAGAGGATACAATACACAGGCTTGGCTTGCTATAGACCTCCTCTGTCCCTGGAAATCACTGGTGGGTTGACAGCCTACTTCTGCTGCTTATAGTCCATATTTTTGTATCCTAGTGATCCAAATGTAATTCCACTTTGGTAATTTCATCTGTATTTTATAATAGTTTTTGGTGTGTTTAGTGGTTTAACATAGCAGCTTATCAGTGGCTATAAATTAGCAAATTTGTGTTATATTTGCAAATTTGTTCAGAATCTCAAATAAAGTGTTAGTAACCTTCACAGGATTATGATGTAAACTTTGGAGAAATATGAGGAAGTGGATTCGTGCTTGCAATTTAAAAAACATAAATTGAAGAAGAATCAATATTCAAAACATTTTGAATCCTCAGACCCTTATTCTTTCTGATTTCTGCAATCTGGACTTGGAGGAATACTGTTTAACTTAAAGAATTGCTGGATCATATCCACTGATGATGGTGATGATAATAAAGATAATAGTGGGGCAATGATTTCTAAATAAAATTTGTGCTTACATTTGTTATTTCAGCTGCATAAAGAATTCAATATTTTTGTAGAGTACTTTCTATCTGGTGTTTTGTACACAAAATCCAATTCAGTTTGTAAAAGGTAAAATGTATTATTCTTTCTTGTGTACTATCTTCCTTCTTACTATTCTATTCTTCTGTACTATACTATCTTTTGTCTTTTCTCACAAAAGTGTCAGTAAACCTTTCTTTTGGTCAGCAATTATAAAGAGAAATCCAGAAACTCGTGAATTAGCTTTTTATTTGTATAGAATTTTAATGGTGAGATGAAAAAACAGGTGATAAAACTTAGTGAGCAGTGAGCAAAGGAGTGCTGCTTGTGTGTCCCACAAACTGCTCTTCATCATGTCATTCTGAGGATTTTTTTTTAACTCTAGATATCTACTTAATCTTATTGTCACAATAAAACCTTAAATCTCTCGTTCTTCCTATTAAATATATCACTATGTTAGAGATGGCATTTATCTGTGGATTTATCAACAGGAAACCTAATACTAATTTATTTTTTTTTAAAGGACCAAAAGATCACCACATAAAGCTTTGCTCAGGCTCAGATGGAAAACAACCCATGTATTATATTTATTACTCTAGTTCTTACAACAAATAGGTGCTCTATTATTAAAGGAAAAACTTTGTCTGTCTTCCTACAAAAGCACCATGTGAGCAGGCCCATTAAATGTCACTTGTAAAATGTCTGTTCTGTGCACACTGCTGCTTGTTTTATTCAAGTGCAGGGATTGATAAGTGCTGCTAATAGCATCTTAGGTGGTTGTATTCTCTTTTCTGACTTTCCTGTCATTAGAAACAGTGATCTTGAAATCTTGTGCTCTCTTCAACTCGAGGTTGAAGGGTCCAGTTTTCATGGGACAAATAGGAATATAGATAATTTGGGGTTTTTTTTAAGCTCTTGGTTGTTGTTTAATTTTAGACTGTCACATGTGAAGGATGTTGCAGTGGATTTCTCACTTAAGTTCCTGTACTGAAAAATGTTTGCAATAATATGTTCTACTTTAAGAGGAAAAAAACAACTTGCTATCCTTTCTCCCTGCTATGTTTCTTTAGCTCCTGTCATAATAAGAATTAATAGGAATAACAAACATGTATGGAAGAGAGCAAAGCTATATCACTGAATTGTTTCCCTGTTGTAGGTTAACAAAGCCCTTGTCATTTGCGGATTGTGTTGGGGATGAATTGCCATGGGGATGGGAAGCTGCATATGATCCTCAGATTGGTGTATACTACATTGATCACATAAACCGTAAGTATTTTTTGGTTTGCCGTGCTCATTATAAAAGACAACTCATCTTGGTTAGACTCAGAATTCTTGATTAGAATCAAAATACTGGAGAAAATTTGTCCTTTGGTATAACATTATTGTCTTGAAAATGCTTACAAGAAAATCTGCTGGTACAAAATGACTACATCTGTTTATACGTATATTTCTAATTGCACGGTAATTATGTCTAAACCATGTAAAACTAGAAAAATGTGAAATACAATGCTATTAAACCTACTGAAATGAATATATTCCTGAAAGCATTTCTATTTTCTCTTTATGAATTTATTATTCCATATTGATACGTTTTTCTATTTTCTCAGAAATAGTCTTTAACAGTGCAATAGCAAAGCTTCTATTTGAGATCGACATCTGAATCTAGGTACCTGCATCTGTGCTAGCAGTACTTATACTTACCTAAAAATTAGAAAGTATCTACAACCATTTCAGATGCTTAAAGTTAGCAGAGTCAACTGCACAAGGTCAGTAGATGTGGCATGGACAGTGAGAGACCAGTCACCTTCTGAATGGTATCTCAAATGTATGGGCAAGTGAATCCACCCTGCTTTGTCTAAGCCACATTTGCAGTCAATAGCTCTCTAGTCAGTACAGTCAGTGTAATGTAAAATGTGATGTAGCTGACTGGTTTGGTGTCTGCTTTGCAGATGAGATGATTTAACCTCCCTTGGTTGGGTTGGACTAGAACTCTGATAACTAGAATGGGACATTAGATATCAGCTGTGCTTGTTGAGCACCTGCAAATAGACACCTAATATTGAACTCAATCCCACCCAATAACCTAATCTGTGCTCTGACAGCCTTGCTATGCAATGAGAATCCTCTGATCTTACATATAGTGTTAGACACTCATGAACTTTTAAGCATACAAACATCCTTGACCGAATTCAAAAGGTGAAGAAAGTAAAGATTTTTTTCTGGATCTAAATGCAATTATCAGCTTAAATTTGTCTCTAACTTCTGTTTTGACCAAAATTATAGGGCATGCACCTGTAAAATTTTGAGAGGCCAGTTGCATTTCTGGGTGTTTTGAGAGTGCTTTCAGATCCGTGTGCTCTGACAATTGTGCTCTATTTAGTGCGTGTTTGAAATTTTTAGTCAGTTCTAAAAGCCTCTTGTAACTTTGTTGCCTGGGTTTTTTAGAAAGAATTTAAATGCTTTCTTTACTCTTAGATGTTATTCCTGTGCATTGAAGATGAATTCCTGAATATTAGGAATTCATAGTTTGAAATGTTGGTATACTTAAAGGTAGTTTCTATCCCTTGTTTGTTCAGCAGTGCACTTGATTCCTCTTATATTAATACATGTACTCCTTTGTAGCAATTTCAGTGCAACTTATTTTGTAAAGTGGTGTATTTTAGTTTTGTACACTGTATTTTGCACAGTGTTTTGGTGAGAGCACTCTTCAATTGCTGGGTGGTAAACTGCCTAAGAATCTTACAAGTAGGTCATTTTTTTGATGTGCCAGATATGGAGATTATAACTTCTACTCCATCTAACTAGGGTGCATGCAATGTTTTGATGTTATTGAGATATGGAGGTCACTTGAAATTAGTGGAGAAAAGCCTTTCTAGAAAACAGGTTTTGTGTCTGCTTAGTGCTTTATTAGTTTTGTAATAAGTCAGATGTGCTGAGTATGCTTTTTGGATTTGAACTGTTAAAATTCCCTGTCAGGACAGTGGTTATGTTAGAACAAGGAAGACACTTCTACTCTTTTGAAAGTAGTTTTGTTAATTCTCTCTGCTACTGGACAAAGAAGCCAAATGAGGGAGAAAAACTGTACCGACTTCTAAGAGGAAGAACAGATTGATACCTGAAAAACAGGTTGGATAAAGTGGAAGTTCAGGACTCATAAACAGCAGCTTGAGGGATAGTACCTTGGGAATAAATCTGCTTCCATGTGTTAGGTAAGGAGAGGTAACTAAGGATGCTTCATGTTCACCACCATCTGGCTGGATTTATTTCAGCAAGATGTTTGAGGGAAGGCCCACTGAATCTCTCCTTTCTCATCCCATAATTAATTATTCTGATCAGCTTCTCTCTTATCTGTCCTTTTTCTCATTTGTTTTTCTTGTGTTTTTCCTACTGTGTGCCTCTCTACAAAGCTACATTTGATCCAACTGTGAAGTTTCAGGTTGTCCACAGGGCTTGGACCAGTTTTACTATGATGGCTCCCATTTTGTTACATTTCTTAAACCAGCCCAGTAAGCTATGAGGAGCAGGTTGCTACTCATGGATGTTCCCTCCTTTTCTCTAAAAATTTGAGGTTGAAAATGTTAAGGGTGGAGTTTCCTTAATGATCAGATAGGTACTTACTGCAGTGGATATTGACAAAACTCGCAATAATTTAGAGAAAGCAATATTAGACTGTGCTTTGCAAAGTTCAAAAACTTCTACTGAATTTCTATTAAGTAATTTTTAAAAAAGTTATGTAAATCAATACTTGTATTATTTTTTTAAAAAACATTTTCCTCATCTGTGCAATTATTTGTCCTGATCTTTTCCCTTCCCTTCTCTCACATAAACCTGAGAAAAGCCTACTCTTCTGCAGAGGGTTAAGAGTTGTCTGTGAACAGTCTGCAAATGTAGAACAATCCCTCAGATTTTTTTTTCTGGTGTCAATATGTTTAACAATAATTTAGTTTTATTGTCATCTCACATTTTCTATATTTAATTTTTTTTCACCCCCAAATACAGTTTGGGTTTTTCAACAGCCTTAGAGCTTTCTCATGATCCTCTTGGATGATGTAACCCACTTTGAGAAGCACTGACTGAGGTCATTACTTTATGAATATATTATCCCAATTAGGAGTTTTAATGTGATGCTTTCAGCTTCAAGGGAGACCAGATTACAGGCCATCTGGCAAGGCAGAACATGCATATGATGTGGGGAGCTAATACTGTAAGAACTTAAATGCTTACCCTGTTCTTCAGTAGCACCCTTTGTTAGAGGATGACTGAAAGAATATTATTTGGTGGGCAGGGCATGAGGAGTTTGTTTTGTGCAGGATCCTAATGACTGTGGTTTGGGAGAGTTCAAAGATCTTATGACTTATGCTCTTGACTCCTATAATCAGTACTGCATACCTCTTCTCATGTGTTCGTCTACTTCAGCTAATTTGCTAACATTTACTAGTTTTGCTAAACAACATGGTTAGGAACTTAAGGCAATACTGAAAATAACATTTAACTATTACTCTACTTTATTTCACATATCTGCAGGTAAAGTCATCACATTCAAATTTTTTCCAATTCTGTAGGGTTTTCTACATCGAGCATTAAGTGCCTGAGATGCAAACATTTATGTTCTTAGAGCTTGGATTTGCAAACACCTTGCAGCTGATATAATCTTTGAAAGTGTTGGTCCTGCTCTATTGCTACCTCTGGCCTTCTGTTCTGTCCCTGCAGTGTTTTTGCTTATACTGCCATGAGGATTTGCATGGCCAGACAGTGAATCAGATCAGGGAGCTGATTCAAGTTGAAACTCATCTGGTATGGGGGGGAAAAAAAGTTGTTCTTTATTCTCCTTTCCATACTTCTATTTATGCAAGCAAGAAAAGGAAGGTGACCCGGGGATATGAATGAACAGTCAGGTGGAAGAGTTGGAGGACAGCTACTTTTCTTAGTAGCAATGGTTAAAGGCATTTTGAAATTACACCCTTGAATTTTCATCTGTTCCATGTGCAGGCTTGCCAGTAAACAGTTTTCACTCTGAGGCTGTGATTTCCAGGTTCCTCAGGTGGTGGTGGTGGCAGCTGAAGTAGCAGTCATTTCTTGCTCTGGTTCCTGTCCCCACATTGTGTCCACATGAGGATATGCAATAAAGATGGACAACTGCTTCCTGAGGTGTGAGTTGTTTTCCACCTCCCTCCCTTCCCCCAGCTTCTCAGGTTTTCTGATCTGGTATGTTTAGAAGAGCAGTTGTGGAGGTAATGGTAGAAGGAAAAGGAAACTTCTGGTTTGACATGCACAGTCTAAGGGAATCCCATACTGCAAAAAGTTCTGCCTTGACTTCAGCACCATATCTGTTCCTAAATAACTTACCCCCTTTACTTCTTATCTTCTCAGCTAAGTCTCAGGAATAACAAGGCAAATGTTTTTCTTCTTCATTGCATTACTTTAGTTAACTTGTGAAACAAATAGTCTGCTCTTAATAATGGTGGCAGAGGTAGCAGAATGGAAATGAGTGACAGCATTTGAAAGATAATGATAGGAAAGAACAGCTTTTCCTAGCCCAGTACAATTTCAGACCATTACATCACTTTCTTTTTGCCATTCTGTATTTTGTACTCAATATGATGATTCTCCCTGCACTCCACCCAGCACTTTTCTTCAAAATGGAGTTCGAC